>JBBMEF010051796.1:0-12662 GCA_037832685.1 Sicyos baderoa
ACAAGAAATGATCGATTGAATTCGGTGACGAACGAGATTTCGAAAATGATGAAAAGAGAATTTGAAAATGAAGAAAATAAAAGAAAATGGTGTATGAAAGATGAAGAAGATATATAAAACGTAAAAGGAAGGAATAAATAAGAGAGATAAAAATTAAAAATCATTTAAAGTTTGACATTTATAAAAGGAAGGTGATTAATTGGAAATCCTGCATTTAATACTATTAAACCTAATTCGAAATCCTCTCTTTAATGAAACCAGGGGCAAAATCGAATTTAAGAAAAATATTTAAATTTGAAAATTAAATGAAAATACAAATTTGCAAAAAAAAACTTAAGTGTCTAAATACGTAATTAATTTTCATAATATGTCTAGTAACTATAATTTCCCTTTTTAAATTTATATTTTATCAATATAATGAAATTTAATAGTACTCTAATTGTTATCGTATTCATTCAACGCTACATCATTTAGTTATTATTCTATGATATACAACATTACATTATGTCATTAATGATTTTTTATCACAATTTTTAAATTTAAAGTTAAAAGTGTTTGATTTTGAAATTTAGGGATTAAAAATGTATTTTTCTCACAAAAAAAAAAAAAATCAAAATCAAAATCATCTGTAGAATATTCTTTTGTATCATTAAATTGAATTTAAAACTATCTTTGATTCTCAAGATTTTCTTGATCATTAGATCAAGAGATCATGATTGAATAGGACTAATGTAAGAAGAAGAAAAATAGGACTATGTTCATATCGTAACCAAGAGTGATAATTTCAACAAATATGAATGGGTTATTTATAAAATTCAAATCATGTATCTCAATTATTATTCCACTATAAAAAGATTCATCATCTTATTATATGAAAAGATTCATCATCTTCCCAATAAGAGCAACTGATCAACTATTTAAGTGTACATTGATTAAGAGTAATCGATTCTTGTCGCAATCTCAAAATAATGAGCCTAATTGAATAGAATCGGATCACGATGGTCCCTTACTTCTTAAGATACCCTTTAGAATATTTGTGGTACGATGCTCGATCTAAAAAAAATTAAGTGGCATGGATAAGTCAATTAGCTCGTATACTAATTCTTAACTTATGAATTGGTTAATACCGTAAAAAAAAAACTAAGTGGCATGGAAAGCAAGTAAGCATATAAAAATTTAGGTTGAAATAATATTTTGATCTTTTTTATCGATATTCGTTTGACTAGCGTGTCAAAAAAATTCGTAGAAAATTAAATATTGATTCTTTTTTACCACTTTATAATTTAAAATTGACTAATTTTATGTTTTTTTTTAAAGTTTATAGACTAAAATTAAACTTTTGAAAATTCATGGATCAAAACAGAACAAATTTTAAAATTAAGAGACTAAAATTAGAATTTTAAAAGTTGAAGGATACAAATAGAACAAAATTTAAAATTTAAATGCCAAAATAGTATTTTTAACAAAAAAAAAAATAATAAAATAAAATTTAGAGATATGAAGTACTTGTTTGGAAATTGGTGTTTTGAAAAAAAGATATTGTAAAAAATATTTGTTTTATATATTTTTTTACCATAATCATTGTATATTTATGTTAATTAATAAATTTAATATATTATATAGTTGAAAATTAGAGAAAATTTGATAACAATATTGATAAGATTAAGATAAAAGATATTTTTTTTTATCATATTAAATGATTGAAAATTAGTAAAAATGCTTGACGTGACATTTAAAAAATTAAATAAAATATTTGATGTGATGTTCGAGGAAATGTTGTAAAAGGAATTGAGAAGATTTTGATGTTTTAAAAACAAACATGAAGTTTAGAATCCCAACTTTTCCAGGGTTCGAACTTGTGACGCTGCTGGTGTTAAACTTGTTTACAATCAAACAATGATTACTGTATTACTAACACTTTCGATAAATTAATTGATAATTGTTTTACCAAATTTGTTCGATGCGAATAAATATCACATAATAATTAGATGAGGAAAATTATGAATATATAAGTAATTACAATAATTTTTATTAGTAAAAACCTTTTGAGTAAAACTAAAAATAATGGATAATATTATATCATACTACCTTCAAGTGTGTTTTGAGGGGAAATCATTTTTTGGACGATTTTACCCTTGAGTCACACTCTACATTACGAATATACCATTTATAAAGTGTATTTTAATTATTTAAAAATATTATTAAAATATTAAAAAAAATGCAAATAATGTAGAAGATATTTACAATATCATTTAGATTTTTATCATCCTTATAACGTAGAACATATATTTTTACCCAATCTTATAGATTTTATTAGAAGATAAGAGATTTCAGGTATATCATGAAGGATACGTAGAACATATTTATAAATCAACTAGATTTTCATTATTTTTGTAATCGGGAAGATAAGATATTTTTACCAAATTTCATAAATTTTGTTATAATTTTCCAATCCTGTAGTTCTCCACATATTGTTTACAAATACACCTATGTTTTTTGTTTGCTTTGATTTACTTTTGTTTATTTCTTTTTGTTTTTTTTTTTATAATAAAAAAATTGCAATTATCTTATTTTTGTTGAATAGTTTACAACTTTCATTTTTGCTTAATTGTTACCTCCAAAAAAAGACTTAGAGATGGGGAAAAGAAAAAAATTGAAGAACAATAATATTATTATTTAAGGTTAAGTACATGAATTTTTTAGTTTCAAAATTTTGATAACAATGATCTTCTACTATATATATTCTATATTTTGCTTACAAACACACTTAAAACTTTCTCTTTGCTTGAGTTTATCTTTCTTAGTTTTTTATTTATTTTTTTATAATAAAAAAATCGTAATTATCTTATTTTTGAATTTCTTGAGTTTAAACTAAAAGCATCTCCTTTTAAAAATCAAAGATAAAATTCAATTTTAATGAGAAATTTTATTAATTTTTTTAAAAATATAATATATATTATTTTTTAAGTTTAAAATAAAATATTATTTTTTTATCATAAATATGAATTTTAATAATTTAACTAACATGAAAAAACGGTTATAAAATACAATTTTAGATTGAAATTATTTTTAAATTTAGTGCAAAAAATGTAGGAAATAATTTTGAATTATATATACATATATATATATATATATATTTACTATCTATTATACTAGATTGATATATTTTATTAAATAAATAATATTTTAATAAACATATATATATATAACTTATTATTTAAAAATTTATCACGTGCAACGCCCGTATTAAAATTCTAATCAATATAGAAAGATTCGAATTATAACGTTCACTCATATCATAATTCTTTATTCCCTCCTAATTTTTAATTTTTTATAAGATTTTTTATAAATTTAATATTTGAAGAGAAGAATTGAGTGTTAGTCCAATATTACATTTACTTTTATTAAAAGAATATTGTTTCATTATCCAACATATAGTAATAGAATATTGTTAATTTTTTTAGTCCACCACAACTTTGCAACAGTTCAAAATTTTATTGACCAATATTTTTAAACTTTTAAAAAACACGAATCAATTTAAGACTTCATATACATAATATTTTTAAACGTTGAAAATAAAATTCTCAATACTTTCAGGACATGTTTGGACCCAAAAAAATGGGGTGGGAGATAGAATTTGTTTTCCCCATGTTTAGATCATAAGGGAAATCCCCCTTTTTTTTTTTTTTCTTCTCTTTATTTATTTATTTTTATTTTTTATTTTTTTAATGTTGGATTTAAAACTTTAGAAATTGTATTACATTTTCTTTATTTGATGAATGCACTCAAAAAAAATGTCATCTAACAAAAAATAACCATGTAATATTAAGAATAATTTTTGAAATATCTAATGAACTTTTAATAATTTGATGTACTCATAATTTTTTATAATTTTATAAACTTCAAAAGTTGAATTAGATAGGATTAAGACATCTTTTAGACATAACCCAAGTATTTTCTAATATTAATAATAAAACTTTAATAAATATAGCCGTATATTACCATATATTTAAACAAATAACTTTGTGATAATAGGTTTGGATTAATTTGGTCGACTCGAGTTAACTTTATGTTAATTTTTGAAAATTTTATTCATAAGTTAGATTGATTAGACGAGTTGTCGATTATTTTTAACACTCCTATGTTTTGCTATTAAGAATAGAATCTAAAAGTTGGAACTCCTACATTATTGAAAATTTAATTTTCTATTTGTCCAAATTAACCGCAAAATCAGTATGGCCGGACTTTCTTTCATTTTTATTTGTTTTGAGTACGAGTTGAGGGGGAGAATTACATATACCGATTCTAATGATCAAATTGGTGACGTTGGTCTTAAAATGATTTACAACCAAACAATGAAACCATTGCGCCACTGACCTTTGTAGTATGACCAGACTTTTTTGTCATACACACATGATCGAATGAGTTGGTGGCGCAATTAGTTATCTGGTTTGATGTTAATTCATTTCCACATCACGATCCTGAAATCGATATTTTAATCCCCTCTCCAGTTTATACTTAAAAAAAGTACACATGAGTTGAGACCAAAACTAACTTAAGACAAATCCAACATCGAGAATAAGCTGCACATCACTCGGAACAAGTCAACTTCAAGAATAAGCTGCAAAGTCCTTGAAACAAACCCCACCTCGAGAATAAGCTTTTTAACCCTCGAAATATTTGTAAATGAGAAAGAAAGAATTAGATGAACAATTAGAGATTGGATCGCACATATTCAAATCAATATACAAACTCATATTCTTTATTTACACGTGTCTCGATCCTATATATCTGTCGAAATCTCGTGTTTACAATTATATATCATCCAAAAATATTTATTAAATAGTAAAAATGTAAGATAATATTTTCTTTTTTAAAAAAAGTAGGATAATATAAAGAACCAAAAAAAACTTAACATTAATATAATTATATTTTCAACCAAAATAAGTAATCAATTTTTTTATAAAAAAAAAAAAAAGCAAAACAAAACCAAAAAAGTTCCCTTAAACTATTTTTATTATAAAATGAAAAAATTACACTATTTTTTACAATTTTTTTAAACAATTATTTAATATATTTATCCAAAAGATATTTATTTATTTAAAGTTTTTTTTTCTTTTAATACAAATTAGAGAAGAAGACATCTGCTTATTTGAAGTTAACATAATTTAAGTAGTGTTATATTTATGTTTAGTTAGTGTAATTAGGGAAAAATGCATCAATCACTCCTTAAACTTTTAATTTGATCAATCTTCACCAAGTTTAAACACTTGGTAGATCAAATCTATAAATGAAAGTCAACTCTATTTTATGGATTGATCCATAAAATTTCATTGGCAAAAAAAAAGATCAACTTTAGTATTTTTTTTTAAAAAGAAAAATATAAATCTTTTAAATATAAATGCTTTGTTACAAAATTCACAATCTTTCTCTTTTATCCCAATAAAAAGAATTCAATTTATTCAAAATAGATTATTTATTCAAAATATTTATTTTATTATATTTTTTTAACCGAATTTACTTTTATATCTAAATATATATATATTTTTAAATGCATAATCTTGTCGTTCATAAGGAAAAGAAAAGATTATGTATTTTTTAAAAATATTTAGATATAAAATAGGGGATTTTTCATGTATAATAAAAATTGGCTAAAAAATTACATCTATAGCACAAAACTGAAAATAATTGCACATATACCAAAAAACTGAAAGTAGTCGAATGATTGAGTGTGATTGTTTTTAATCACTAGTAATTGATTGAACTCAATCACTTAACAGACTGATTGAGTTCAATCACTAGTTATTGATTGAATTTGATTGAGTTCAATCACTCAAAATTTTGGTATAAACAAATTTTTGATAAAAATGTGCTATAATTCTAATAGAAGATCATAAAGTTGGTATACAGAACATATTTCCTATTAAATAAGCATTAGTTCGGTTAAAAAACATAATAAAACAAATATTTTGAATAAATAAAGTAAATTGAATTTATGAGATGAAAAACAAAAGATATTATGGATTTTGTAACAAAATTGACATTTATATTTAAAAGTTTTTTTTTTTTTTTTTTTTTAATTTTTTTTTAAAGATTGCATTGACTTTTTTTTAATAAAATATTTCATGGACAAATCTACCTTCTTTTCACACGTAAGAATTTACAAATGGGTTCTCGAAACTTCAAAGACGAGGAAGGATCAAATTATAGTTTTAAATATTTAATTGTTACTAACATTAGAATTTAGGAGTGATTTATGAATTTTAATTATTATTAGGGGAGAAATTAAGTTATATTTAAATAAAATTGGCATACAAAAATAAAATTCAAAATAACACAAAAAAATTAATTAAAAATTTAATAAGCATACTTATAAAATAAGAGAAAAAAAAAGATAGGTACTTCAACATATTCAACTTTATTAAAATAAATTTATATAATTACTTGTTAAACTGATAAACACGTTAAACTTCAAAATATGAAATATGAAAAACACACACATATATATATTATAAATTCAACATATAACATACCTAGTACATTTAAAAATAGTTTCAAGATTGATCGAGATGTTTTACAAAAAGAAAGAGAACTAAGAAGAGAAAAAAAATAATTAAAAACCTTGCCGGAGCAAAAATAGAAATAAGATAAAATTCAAGAAGATAAAATCCAAGTAACAATCAATTGAAACAAAACTTTGTAGGAATGAGAAAAAGAAGAATAGATTACTTACTATAGACCACTAAATAAATACAATTGTCTTTTGGATTAAGGAAACAAAAAACTTTTTCGCCCTAAATTTTCTGAATATAGTTTCGATTTAGTCAATTTCAAAAGATTATATTCATATCTTTAATTTCAAAATATTATTTTTTATCTCACAATTTTAAGTTTAATTTTGATTGTAAAAAAAATTGTGTAGGATATAGATTTTTTATTTTATTTTTAATAATTAAAATAATTTAAATAAATGACATATTTGTAATTTAGAGTGTGATTGAAGAGGTAAAACCGTCCAAAAATGATTTCGTCTTCAAGCCACACCTTAAGGTTGTATGATATAGCCACCCATTCAAACTATATATCTAAATCATGTCATAGCACACTAGATAAGAGAACTAATTTAAAGTCTACCTAAGCATATGAGAGGTTCTGAATTCAATGTCATTTATTTTGGAAAATAATTTCCCAAAGCAGATGGGGAGGGGTTAGGGGCATAAACCCTAATATTTTTTAAAACGTATGGATGATTATAGGTACAAATACTTTAAAATTTGTCTACATTTATAATTAGTTCGCAAGAAGAATTCATTTAAATCAATATTATAATGAAATTTTTTTGGATTAATTTGTTTCTTGAGTTTACTGAAAATTAATGAGATAATTCGAGTTAACCAAAATTTATAAATATGTATATATTTTTTTATTTTTTACATATTTTATTTTACAAAATATTGTTGACTTTTTGCCCTCCAGCTAATATTCTTTTTAAAAATATTAAGTGTTTAGAAAATATATTTAATGATTACAAAGTTTTATAGGAGAGAGAGAAATAAAAAAAAGAGAGTTTTGAAGAGGAAGGGCAAAGAAGGAATAAAATAAAGAAGTTGAAAAGAGTGTCGACATTATAGCTTTCTAAAAGGTCATAACTCGTAACTCATTCCCTTCCTCTGCCCTCAATTTCACCCACTATGTCGACACTCTTCCTTCTTCTTCCCTTCCCAATTTCATCAATTTCTGTTTCTTCCTTTTCCGTTTCCTCTTCATTTCCCCTTCTCCGATCTCCCAACTCAAAACCCATCTCCGATATTCACTTTTCCGATGGCTTTCATCTTCCAGGATTTCTACCAGATGCTCTGTTTTCAAGGTTTCCAGGACAGAACCCGACTCCTCTCCGGTAATTTCTTCATTCTCCTCTTAATTTGCTTTCATTCTCTACATTCCACTCTCAATTCAACTGGGTTGCTTTTAGATTTTAGATTTTTGTAATCCGTTGACTGGTTCTTGATTTCTGGGTTTTCGAAACAGAGTCCGTTCTCCGGATGGTATCGGAATCGATGAACAATTCGATCTGTGGTGTTTCTGAATTTGAGCTCTGTAGAAACGATTCGGTTGCGTTTCAGTTCAAATTACTCGCAATCGCTGCAATTCTCGCCTCCGGCGTCGCCGGAATCGCCGTTCCCCTGTTCTGCAGTCGCCGACGGTTTCTCAGAACCGACGGCAGCCTCTTCGCGGCGGCGAAGGCGTTCTCCGCCGGCGTGATTCTCGCGACGGCGTTCGTCCACATGCTCCCCGACGGAACGGACGCTTTGTCTGATCCTTGCTTGCCGGAGTTTCCTTGGTCCAAATTTCCCTTTTCTGGATTCTTTGCGATGATGGCGTCGCTGTTTACGCTTCTTGTTGAGTTCGTCGGAACTTGGTATTATGAACGGGAACAGGGTCGGGTCGGGTCGGTTGTCGATTCCGGGTTGGACCCGGGTGCTGTAACGAACGAGGAGGACGGCGGTGGGTTGCACATCGTCGGAATACATGCCCACGCCGGTCAACACCGGCAGGGAAATGGGGCATGTGATGGGCACGTGACAATCCATGATCATGAGCTCGCCGGCGACGATGACGAAAGCGGCGTACGACATGTCGTTGTTTCCCAGGTAAGCCATCCATTTTTTAAATCGTTTTATTTTTATTTAGAAAAAAATTATATTTCACAATTGAATATGATAACAAAATCATTATTTATAAAATATAATATAGATTGAAATGAAGACTAAACTAATTTTAATATATTAAGAATATTATTATTTTAAATTTAAAATAAAATAAAGATAAAAGTAAATTAAAAAATATATCAAAATTATAGTAAACATTTTTTTTTTTTTAGAAAGCAGAATGTTGAGTTTAAAAATTTAAGATTCCAAATTTGCTACAATGTGTTGCACCATTCCTACAGTGTATCCATCCTTCGAAAGTATGGAAATAATAACTAACTTTTAAAAATAAAAATAAGTTTTTGAAAGTTTTTTTTTTTTTAAGTTTGTTTGCATTGTAGGTATGATAGAACACATTGTATGAAATTTGGATGATAATAGGCTTAAATTTCAAAAATAAAAAATAAAAAACTAAATGGTTATCAAACGAAGGCTTAGTTTTTTGTTTTTTGATTTTGAAATTTAATTCATTCTTACTCAAATTCTTATTATGTGTTTAATTTTTCCACAATGTATCTGTTCATACTTTCTTAAGAAAAGTATGTGAATGCTAACTAATTTAAAAAATAAAAAATAAGTTTTTTGAAGTTATTTTTTGCTTTAATTTTGGTTTAATTTCTATAAATATAAGTAAAAGGTGTGCATTTATACTTAAATTTCAAAAATCAAATACAAATATTGAAACGGTTCTCAAACTAAACCTAACATTTCAAAATTTAGAGATAAAATATGAAATTCGATATTAAAAAGGTTCGTTTTATTTATTATGAAATGTGAATTTGGTTGAGGTTGCGTTTATTTCGCTTCACGATTTCCCAAATGTCAATGTCGGTGAACTAAAAGACCAACATTTTTCTATTAATTTTCGTTTTTCTTTAATTTCCTTATAAATAATGACGATAAAATTTATTGTTCACCAAAGTCAAATAATTTATTACTTACTAAATTATAAATTCGGTTTTGAATCGTTTAATAGGTTTTAATAA
Organism: Sicyos baderoa; assembly: GCA_037832685.1. Taxonomy (NCBI): domain Eukaryota; kingdom Viridiplantae; phylum Streptophyta; class Magnoliopsida; order Cucurbitales; family Cucurbitaceae; genus Sicyos; species Sicyos baderoa. The sequence continues at coordinate 9,695 of JBBMEF010051796.1, forward strand.
ATCAAATAATTTATTACTAAATAAATTATAAATTCGGTTATTACATCGTTTAATAGGTTTTAAATTATCAACTTCATGTGTAATAAATTCTTAAATTGGAAAAAAAAAATCTATTTTATTAAACATGTAACAACAAAATTGAAATTTAACCCAAATTATAAAATTACTTTACTTTTTTTTTTAACAAATAAATTTTACTTTACCATATTTATTTGTTTTATTAGTTTTTTTTTTTTTTTGACATGGACGTATATTTAATTGAAAATTAGTTGTAAACTTTTCAGAACGGGATCTATTTAGTTGTTGAATTTATTATTATTAAAATTTTGTATATATTCATAATAGTGAAATTTAGAAAAATTTTAAGAGAGCAATTTGGGTGCACCCCGACCGTAATACCATCCATGTAGCACATTTGGTGCCACACATCTCATTTCTCTTTTTTTACTTTATATTATTATAAAAAAATTAAAAAAATTAAAAAAATATATATATGACTCTAAATGAGTGATATCAATTATCACGATAGAGGTGCTATCCGGGAGGCACCCAAATTGCTCTCAACTTCTAATCACATTGCTGGTGAAAAGCAAATGGGAGGATTTCTTGGGACAATCAAAGTTCTGCCTTTTAAGGAAACCTTGTCTACTTTTTTCTTTTTCTTTTTCTTTTTCCAAAATGATGTCAATATTTTAAAATCATTTTGAAATTTCAGTCAAATTCCAAAAAGGTATAAAAGTAGAACTGATTTGATTGTAGTAGGGGACTTGCCAAATTTGGAAAATGATGAATGACATGCCAAATTTAATTAATTTTCTACACTTTTTTTTTGGAATTTTAGCCTAGGAGGCACGATTTTCATTATTTTGATTCACATTTTGTTTATAAAATTTGATTTGTTAGAGATTTAGATTAAATACAAGTTTAAATTTCAAAAATAAAAAATTATCAAATGGAGTCTAAGAGTATAAGTTCATAATTTATTTACTCGAAATAAAGTTTCAATATTGTTTAATTCAAAAATAAAAAGTATGCAAAATGATATAAGACTAATTTTGAGAATAGTCAAGAGAGTTGCTACAAAACACAATAATGATACAAATGGTAATGTATTTGAATACACAAAGGACATATTTGAATATTTTAGGTTATAATATAATTTTAATATGTGAAAAAGTCCCAATAAAGGATGTGTATCTAAAGTGATTAGTTTTGGGGCAGATTTTGGAGCTTGGAATAGTGTCACATTCAGTGATAATTGGGATCTCACTAGGAGTGTCCCACAGCCCGTGCACCATAAGACCCTTAATTGGAGCCCTATCCTTCCATCAGTTCTTTGAAGGCTTTGCCCTTGGAGGCTGCATCTCCCAGGCTCACTTCAACTCCCTCTCCACCTCCCTCATGGCTGCCTTCTTCGCCCTCACCAACCCCATCGGGATCGCCATCGGTGCTGCCATCTCCTCCACCTACAACCCGAACAGCACCGGGGCGTTGGTTGCTGAGGGCATTTTGGACTCTCTCTCGGCGGGAATTCTTGTGTACATGGCTTTGGTTGATCTCATCGCGACCGACTTTCTTAGCAAGAGGATGAGATGCAATTTTAGACTTCAAATCGTTTCGTATTGTACGCTTTTCCTTGGCGCGGGATTGATGTCTTCGCTCGCGCTTTGGGCTTGATCTCGTCTCGATGACTCGCCTTGTCTCTTGCAACTTTAGGCTCCAGATTGTTTAGGCAGTCTTACAGGAGGAGGGATGGGACAAAATTTAAAATGTATTTCTTATCTTGTTCTTCGTTCCTGCTTCTATTTTTTTAGTATATGTATATTATAATATACTATTCAAATTTTTAGTTTTTTTATAGATAATTTGGTATGTTTAATTATTTGAATACATAATTAGATAATTTGATGTTAATCTTAGATAGTGTAGACCTTCCTCTCAAAACCTCTTGATATTAAGAGGACTAGTCAGTTGAAGAACTCTAAACAATAAAATATCTCAAAGAGTTTATTGAACTCAATCTCACTTTTAATCAGAGAAGTTGATGACTTATATAAGTCTTACAAATAGATAAAAATAGAAAACAAATAACCCACATTCTACTAAGTGACTAATGCCTAATTAAATAAATGGTCAAACTCTACCTAAGATCCTAAATAATAGGATTTATTGACTAAACAAATTTGAACAAACCTAACAATTTCTCCCCTAAACTGAATGCAGTAATGCTTCAGTTTATTCTTGGTACTTCACACACACCCATTGACTCGCGTAGCTTCAGGAACGTAGCCAGCTTAAATGGTTTTGTCATAATGTCTGCAACTTGTTCTTGTATGGCACAATGCTTCAGCTCAATAACACCATCTCTAGTCAAATCACGCAAGAAATGAAATCTTACATCTATATGTTTACTGCGTCCATGCATTATTGGGTTCTTCGATAGCTTAATAGTTGAACTGTTATCACACAATATAGTGGTACACTTGTCTTGAGAATGACCGAGTTTCTCCAATATTCTTCTCATCCACACCCCTTGACAAGCACAAGAGGCGGCTGCCACAAATTCGGCTTCAGTAGTGGATAAAGTAACTACAGGCTGTTTTTTTGACGACCAGGACACAACTCCTTCACTAAGTAGAAACACATAACCAGAGGTGCTTTTTCTATCATTTACATCTCCTGCATAATCACTGTCAGTATATGCCATCAATTCTCCATTACCTTCCTTTCTATAAAATACTCCAAAGTCCACAGTACCTTTCAAGTATCTTAACACTCTTTTTGCAGCTTGCAAATGCAATTCAGTTGGACTTTCCATGAATCTGCTAATGAGAGACACCACATACATCAAATCTGGCCTTGTTGCAGTTAAATACATAAGACTTCCAACTAATTGTTTGTACATGGTAGCATTGATTTTGGCTCCTTCTTCATCTTTCATTGGTATAGCTCCAGGAACAATAGGATT
>JBBMEF010051817.1:0-12659 GCA_037832685.1 Sicyos baderoa
CCATATGAACAGAACAACTTGAAGAAGAATCGCAAAATAGAATTTTTTGGGTGGGAGCAACAACCCATGAAGAAACTAAGGATAAAGAGAAGATAGGATTAAATGAGAAAACAAAATATTAAATAATCGAAAAAAATTTACAAAAAAATATGATATAAGCTTTAATAAAAACAAACTTCAATTATGTGGTTAAGATATAGCCAATGATATACAGATCGTCCCCACACTTTGACATAATAAAAACAAAGGCAGTCATGTCTATGGAAAACATAAATAATGTATTGGAAGGGAATCATGAATCAGTGAAATTCTTAGCATCCGTGCAAGTGAACTAGATAACTTATAATGTGTTAACTTATAACCAAGTTTTTTCAAAAACCAAGCAACCAACCACTACCCAAGCATTCCTCAAAAAAAAAAAAAAAAAAAACAACTTCCCAAGCAGTCACCCAACTAAATGTTACTTTCATCCAAGCACGTTTACTATGTAGCCATAATAGAATATAGAAATAGTGTATCTTACCACTCGTCGGAGTATTGGTTCCAATGTCGAGCAGAGTTTTTGTAAACTATCTACCTTCAGGGCTTCTACAATCACACTACACAGTAATAAAGATCCATAAAAGGATCAATCATTTATATTGCACAACCTTTATTGAGAATGATTAAAGAAACAGAGACAGTACTTCATGAACTTTAGTCAGAACATTAGAGAATATATAGTCCAAGAAAGTAATGTTAATGAACTCAACTTATCACAAAAAGATGTTGTAACACAAAGTATGCACATTGACATTGTTATAGATTTTTTTTTATATCCATGAGTGTCCGCCTCGACGAATCTAACCGCCGGCGCTAACACATGCTGTCAGGATTTTTTATTTTATTTTATTTTGAAAGAGTTAGTTGTCAAGGAAATTAGTAGATAAGTAATTCCAAGTTCGGTGGACACTATGGAATGAATCTATTCCTCTTAGTTCCCAACTTTTTTTACCACTAGGTCAATTCTATGATGGTTCATATTGAATGGGCAACTTGAAAGAAAATAAATTAACAGCCATTAAAAGGTTATTAAATTAATTTTTGTTCAAGTTGCTCATTCAAACATCCATCTCTGAGTTTCAACTATGTAGTTGAGACTTAAAAATCAAGGTCAATAGGGGAAAGTAGCTAGCTTGGCTTGCTTCACTAAGCTTATTTATTAAGCTGGTAGTAGAGTATTAAATATATAAACATAACCAAGCTAAATTTAGTAATGTTTTCATTCCTCACCACATGACACAGGCTGGGGCTAAATATGTTTTTCATCAGGACACAAGAAATATAAAGTTCATAATAATCAGAATGCAATGAAAGAAGCAAGAATGTTAACAAATGACATGTATATAATATAAATACCTAGCTAGAGCCGATCGCTTTGGCTCCGGAAGCTCATCTTCTCCACCCGGCAACCCCCTTTTCTCCCTCATGGAGTCTTTCCCAACTGAAATCACAGAGCCGCCGCCGCCGCCAACCAACACTCAAACCCTAACCCTAAAGATTCTTACAACCCCAAAATTCAAAATCGATAATCCATGAAACTTCCTGGAAATGATTTCGTACTTGCTCTCAAGTTTCTCAACTATTTCATCCAAATTAAAATAGGATAGCAACATAAAAGTGGAACAATTGTAAATGCCATTTTTGAAGTTCAATCCCAAGAAATCACCTGCAACGCGCTCCATTATCATCTTCTTCTTCACTCCACCGATGTATTATTAATTTTTTTTAAATAATATCTATGTTAAAACTATTAGGGCCACTTATGGTTATTATTATTTTTTTACTTTTACTTTTAGGATTTTAAATATATATTTTGTTATTAATATTATTAAAAAATATACTCATATTTATTCATTTTTGTAACATTTACATTTTCATATAATTAATCGAAAATTGTTATTATATAGGGAATTTGCATTTTATAGCAAATTTTTTATTCTACATTAAAATATTATCAACTTTTTAAAAATATTGCAAATATAACAACTTTTTTTATAGACTCTATCAAACACTATTGATAGAGTCTATAAATTTGATTTTGCTATATTTGCAAATATTTTCATTATTTTACTATTTATGCAATTTTTTTGCCTTATTGTAATATACATGCAAATTCTCATATTATATATTCCAAATCAACCATGTTAGATAATTCAGTTTTTTTTTTCTATTTCAAAAAATGTATTTAATTTTTTACCTTTATTAACTATTACTAATTTTTAGAAAAAAAAAATATAGTATCAAAGAAATATAAATGAGGTGTTATTATCAACTAAAAATAAAAGGTATTCTCACGACAAAAATAAAAGGTAATCCAACAACCTCCATATAAATTTAATTTATAATTTTCTAAATTTAACCATATAAATTTTAAATTAAAATAAAAAAATAAAAAATAAATTAGTTAAAAGATTGGAAATACAAGAACCAACTGCAGCCGAAATGATAAAACGAGAACTTGACCAAGAATTGGCGCCACCATGAACAACAAATTAGTTTCAACTTAAGCAATTTTCTTCGATAATTTTCTTTTTTTATAAAATAATTTTTCTTATAGGACAATCCTTTTCTTCTTTTTTCAATTTACATTTTTTTTTAGATTGCAAAGCATAGAGTTTCAAACCCAAAATTTCATTATCGTTTAATGTAAACTGTGATGTCGTTGAGTTAGTCATCTTATTAATTTTAAAATGATATTCTTGAATATATATATATATGGTCCATTGGTATAAGAAATATAAATAAATTAATTATGACAATCATTAGAATACGTAGGTTTAGGAAATTAACTCTTATATTCATAAAATTATAGCTAGTCGAAAAAAAAATAGAATAAAAGGGAGAGAAGAAAGCAACTGCATTTAAGCCAATTTCATTAGATAGATAAATAAAACAAAACAAATTCAACAAGTTTTTATCCAATTCCAAACAACCCCAAAAAACCAGAAAATGCCACACACAACTGAGACAGCAGTCAAAATCGGAGCAACAACCGGAATTAGAACTGGCGCCGCTATCATCACCACCGTAGCCGCCATTGAAACTACCGGAGACAGCTACGACGAGTACTTCCGCCATTTTTTCTTACTTTTGATTTTTTTGATTTTTTTTTTTTCACTTGTTCAATACTTTTACTTGCTCCGATATATATATATAAACATTTGATTTTTAAATATACTTCCAATACAAAGAATCGAGAACCCAAACGATTCTTTTACTTTTGATTTTTTCTTACACTTCCAATACAAAGAATCGGGAACCCAAACGATTCTTGGAAATTTAAATATTTTAAAGATAAATATGTTTAAGAATTATTATTTGCAAATCACAATTATTTTTTAATATTAATAACCATAAGAAAGATGGGATGTCGCCATTCTAGAAAGAATGGGCTGGACTCGATTATTGAAATGGATCCGATCATTTCCCTAACAAAATTCAAAAGGTTCATGCATTAAGGTTTTAGAAATTAATTAGGGCAAACTAGGAAAATGTCTACTTTTTGTAAATTAATTGGGAAAATGTCTAAAAACATAACTATTTTAATGCATGTCTAGCTTCAATTTATTTAATTAGCCATTTATTAAATTGAAATAATAAACCAAAATCTGATATTGAAAATCAAAACAAACTCTTATTTTTAAATAATAAACGAAAACATTTTATTTAAATTCGAAATATGCAATTATGAATTAGGTTTTTTTTAAAAAAAATAATTGAATTAAAAACGTTTAGCATATATCGGAGGCGTACTTCCGACATACGAGTGAGTATCACCGCTTAACTGTCCGAGAAACCTACTGAAAGAGTACAACGGGGCACACGCGTTCCTTTTTCCCGTTGAGACAATTAATGAGCTGTCACGTATACCGCAAAGAGCCGAAGAGTCACCCAGAAACCCTCACCCCGTCGTTCGAGCACCCCACCCAAGAAGCTAACCCCCGCCGATTCCGACCGACTCCGTCCTTCGAACTCCCACTGTGCCTCATTCGAACTTCCACCGTACCTCCATCGAACTTCCACCGTGCCTCCGTCGTAACTCCACAGTACCTTCGAACTTTCATCGTACCTCCATCGAACTCCCACTGTGCCTCCTTCGAACTTTCACCGTACCTCCATCGAACTTCCACTGTGCCTCATTCGAACTTCCACCGTACCTCCATCGAACTTCCACCGTGCCTCTGTTGTACTTCCACTGAACGTCCCCGTCATTCTTCAGTGTGTTCAGAAATTGTTTGTGCGTGCCTTCTTTGTAGAGTGATATGGAGACGATTTTCGAGTCCTCGTCTAGTGACAACTTTTCCTCGATAGAGGATATTAGGGTGGATAGGGGCGTGTTGCAAATGATATCAACCACGCCCGTTGTGTAGTTTGTGTAAATATCGCCCTCGTTCCATGTGTCATTAAAGAAAACGAAAATTAATGTAGTTGTCATAACTTTAAACTCGGGGTAGTGAGATTTTAGCTTGACCAAGTAATAAGGCTAAAAGTGTAGTGGTAGAAGGCAAAAATGATAAATGAAAGGTTGAACCCAGAGACCTGTAAACAAAAAATAAATTACTTGTAAAAATGTAAATTAAAATGTGGGATTTTAGCTTGACCAAGTAATAAGGCTAAAAGTGTGGGTTTTATGTTTAACAAATTTTTAATCTATTTTTTTTAAATTTTTTTTTTTTGCAATTAACATACCCTCCTTAAATGGTGGATTATATATTGTATTTAATGGTTAAATAAGTCAAAATAAGAGAAGGGCAAATTAGGAATGATTATTTTATCTCTCTTCATTAAAAGCCAACAAATGACATGACTCTTAATTATTTTTTCATTTAGACAATTTTTCTAATATTTCCCCAAAATAGACATTTTGTAGGTTTTCCGAATTAATTAGGGTGTAGTTAAAGATTTTTAGACTTTAAATTAGTGTTTTTTTTTTATTTACGAATTTTAATTAATTATTAATATAGAAAGTAGTTTACATTTGTACCTCTCCTATATTTCATAGAATTTATTTTAAATATATTATATCTAACTATCTTTTTGAATCTAGGAAAATCTAAACAAAGTCTAACTAATTTTTTAGAGCGTTCGTTAAAAATAATTAAATCAATAATTATAAAATGTGAAATCAGAGATTTTGAATTTTTATAAATTTTTTTAAGTAATTTAGTATTTTTGTTTTTAACGTTTACAAATATCCATCCTCTTTCCATAAGTTGTACATACTCTCGTTCGTTGGTGTAATTATTGTAAATCTGCTTAAATTTTAATAAAAAAATGGTTGGGAATAATACTTGAGCTTGAGTTGTATGAAGGCCTATAATATCCGTTTTTTAAGAATATGCAAAATTTATTTTTATTCTTTCTTCTTGTTGAACAACATGCGCAAAAAGATTCATGCATTTGTGATTGATGATAGCCCTCATTGAAAAGTCTGACCCAAGAGAAATTCATGCATTTCGTTGGGCTCCGATTCTCGAGACTTCAAAATTGACCAATATTGGAGCCACATTTTCGAACATATAAATTTTTTTAGTGTAATATTTCAAATCTCTTTTGGTGCTCCAACATTTTTTCCCGTGTAAGCTTCAAAATCTCTCAAATGACTTTGTTTTTAAAAGATATTAACGTCTAAAATCGAATTCTTACTATATAGAGTTTTTTTTTTTTTTTTTTTTCTACAGACATGGTTGACACGTACTTTATAGGGGATTATATCTTCCTTTATTACTATTATTTTTTTATTCCGTATATGTTATTCATTGGTTGCATGTAGTTTGTACATATCATATGTTAGTTACTGTTGACACGTATTACACACATAGTATTGACGCATATGTTAGTTACATTAATGTTGTTACTTGTATGTATTATGTGAACAACGTTGTTTGTTTGTTTTCCCATAAATTAGACATTGTCGGCACATATCATGTACATACCACATTATAATAAATGTGTATATGTTGGTTACTCTATCGCTTATGTATATATTTTGTGAATAAAGTTGTTTCCTTGATTTTTTTTTTTTTTAATTATAATTTGTGCATATTTTAGGCACTGTTGGCACAAGCTTTTCTTCAAAGGTAAGATCGACATTGAGTTCTAATGGCTACAACTTATTAGTATGTGCTATGTTTGTACATTCATTATATTTCGTGATTAATTCACATCTTTATGCAAAAATATGCACCCTTAGATCAAAGGTGAACAAATGATTACTCTTGAATGAGGTGAACGAATGATTGAATTGTTTCTAGAACAATGATGAAGATTTTTACCTGGGATCGAACGATTGAATTGTTTAGTGGCGCCCTAGATCAAAGGTGATTCTCAAAACAAAAATGAGTCAATATGATCTAACGTAATCAAATATATTTTCTTTCTTTTTTTTGTGTGATTTACAAACGTTTCCTCACCTCTCCCACAATCTTAGGGATTGGTTGGTAACTCACTATAATTAGTATTTTATTTTTAAAATATTATAAAATAATAGATGGTTAGTTATGCTCAAATATAAGAAAAAAATATAAAAAATAATGAAAATAAAAGTTATGCTGACATTTATGGAAAATATTCAATTTTTTCTTTAATTTAATGTTTTGTTAATAAAAAACAATCAAGGGTAAGGGTAGTTTGAATAAAATAATTTATCTCTAGTCTACGGATTTTTAATTTAGCCAATCATTTTAAATTTTATACAAAGTAGCCATGTCCTCAATTAATTCTACAAATTTAGCTAAATTCATTTCTCGATTCAAAATTTGGTAGCACTGACTAAACTTTTTTTAAGATTGATAAAAGGTCTCACATGGATTAAGTAGCTTAAATTAACTTTGAATAATTCTAAGAAGAATTTAACTTAATTACTTATAGCGATAGCTGCTCTCTCATTACTAAAAAAACCTTAGATTCATAACAAAGATTTTGAATGTAATTCATCATTCAAGTGTTTTTTGGTCCTTTTAACCTAAATTATATAAAATTGGATAAAATACTATTTTAGTCCCTCAACTATGAGCTTTGTTCCATTTTGGTCCATCAACTATGAAATGTTCAATTTTAGTCCTCCATCAACTAGTTTTTTGTTAGATAGGATGAAAAGTAAGAAAAAAAAAAAGCTCATAGTTCTCTCGCTTTCTCTTCATTTTTTTTTCTTTTGTGTTTCTCCCTCTTCTATCTTAGAGATATGGCCGGTGGATCTCCAACACTGAGACCAGTTTTCCGGCCAAGTAATTAACGTTCATCCATTATTGGCGTCTCCAGCTTCCAATCCGTCGTCGTGCAAACACATCTATTGAACTCTCTAAAAAACCCCCAATTCAAACAAAATCAATTCGACTAATTAGAAAGAAAGAAACAGCGGATTTGAAAAAAAACTTAATTAAAAGTTGGAGGACTAAAATTGGACATTTTATAGTTGAGGGACCAAAATGAAACAAAGCTCATAGTTGAGAGACTAAAATAGTATTTTAACCTATAAAATTATACCTAGTTGAAAAAAAAAATAGAATAAAAGGGAGAGAAGAAAGCAAATGCATTTAAGCCAATTTCATTAGATAGATAAATAAAACAAAAAAAAGAACAAGTTTTTATCCAATTCCAAACAACCCCAAAACACCAGAAACGCCGCACACAACTGAGGCAACAGTCATAATCGGAGCAACAACCGGAGTTAGAACTGGCGCCGCCATCATCACCACCGGAGCCGCCGTTGCAACTACAGGAGCACTGGCAGCCACCGTCTTCAACACAGCTCCGACGACTTCCGCCATTTTTTCTTACTTTTGATTTTTTTTTTTTTTTTTTTTTTCCCCTTGTTCAATACTTTTACTTGCTCCGATATATATATATATATAATGACGAAATTAATGAAATTATGGTGTCCGCTTTTAATTTACGTTTAATATTTTGAGAGTTTCCATATGGTAAACTACACTTCCAATACAAAGAATCGGGAACCCAAACGATTCTTGGAAATTTAAATTAATTTCTATCCTACAACAAAAGTGAACTACATACACTTCAAATATTTTAAACATAAATATGTTTAAGAATTATTATTTGCAAATCACAATTATTTTCTAATATTAATAACCATCTTGGATGTCGCAATTCAAAATTCAAAAGGGACAATTAGGGAAATTGTTAGAATTTAGAAAGGAAAATAGTAGAAAATATCTACATTTTTAAAAAATAAAAATGGAATGTCTGCCAAACTTCTAAATTAAAAAATTATCCATTTGGAAATTGTGAGAAGGAAGAGAATTTTTTTCATTCTCAAATCACCATTATATTATTTTTATTCCTAAAATACAATTAATTAATCACCTCAAAGAAGAAATTATCTCTTCTTTGTTTCTATCTTGTAGAGATTTTAATGAAAATATAAATGTCTCAATTCAAAATTCAAAATTCAAATGTCGCAATTATCTCCTCTAATATTAATAACCATAAGAAAGATGGTATGTCGCAATTCTAGAAAGAATGGGCTGGACTCAATTACTGAAACGGATTCGATCATTTCCCTAACAAAATTCAAAAGCACAGGGAAATGACTAAAATTTAGAAATTAATTAGGAATATAATTAAAGATTTTAAGATTTTAAATTGGTGTCTTTTTTTTATTAATGAATTTTAATTAATTATTACTATGGAAATTAGTTTACATTTGTACCCTCCTATATTTCATATAATTTATTTTAAATAAATTATATCAAACTACCTTTTTTAATCATGAAAAATCTAAACAAATTCTAACTAATTTTTAAAAGAGTTGGTCAAAAATAATTAAATCAGTAATTATTAAAATACCATGAAATCATAGATTTTAAATTTTTTAAAAAAATTATACATAATTTAATAATTTTGTTTTTAACGTTAAAAAATATAGCTATTCATCCGTTGTACATACTCTCGTTCGTTGTGCGATTATTGTAAGTCTACTTAAATTTTAATTAAAAAATGGTTGAGAATAAACGTGAGCTTCAGTTTTATGAATGCCTTCAATATCCATTTTTTAAGAATTTGCAAATTTTATTTTTATTATTTTTTCTTGTTGAACAACACGCGCAAAAAGATTCATGCATTTGTGATTGATGATAACCCCATTGAAAAATTCGACGCAAGAGAAATTCATATATTTCGTTGGGCTCCAATTCTCGAGACTTCGAAAGGTATCAATATTGGAGCCACATTTTCGAACATATAAAATTTTTTAGTGTAAGATTTCAAATCTCTTTTGGTGCTGCAATATTTTTTACAGTGTAAGTTTCAAAATCTCTTGGCTCTATTTTTAAAGATATTAACATCTAAAATCAAATTCCTACTTTATAGGGATTTTTTTTTTTTTTTTTTTTTATGGACATGATTGACACCTATTTTGTACATATCATATGTTAGTTACTGTTGACACGTATTACGTACAAAGTATTGACGCATATGTTAGTTATATTAGTGTTGTCACTGGTATGTATTATATGAACGACGTTGTTTCTTTGTTTTTTGTTTTTTTTCTTTGTTTTTTCCCCATAAATTAGACATTGTTTGCACATATTATGTACATACCACGTTATAATAAATGTGCATATGTTGGTTATTCTATTGCTTGTGTATATATTTTGTGAATAACGTTGTTTCCTTGATTTTTTTTTATTATAATTTGTGCATATTTTAGACATTGTTTGCATAAGCTTTTCTTCCGAGGTAAGATCAACATTGAGTTCTAGTGGCTACAACTTATTCGTATGCGCTATGTTTGTACATCCATTATATTACGTGATTAATTCACATATTTATGCAAAAATATGCACTCTTAGATCGAATGTGAACGAATGATTACTCTTGAATGTGGTGAACAAATGATTTAATTATTCCTGGCACAACGATGAAGATTTTTACTTGGGATTGAACGATTGAATTGTTTAGTGGTGCCTTAGATCGAACGTGATTCTCAAAACAAAAATCAGTCAATATGACCTAACGTAATTAAATATGTTTTCTTTCTTTTTTTCTTTCTTTCTTTTTTTCTGTGATTTACAAAACGTTTCTTCACCTCTCCCACAATCTTAAGATTTTTTGGTAACCCACTCTTCTTAGTATTTAATTTTTAAAATATTATAAAATTATAAGTGGTTAGTTATAGTTAAATATAGGACAAAAATATAAAAATAATGAAAATTAAGGTTATGCTGAGATTTAGGGAAAATATTCAATTTTTTCTTTAATTTAATGTTTTGTTAGTAAAAAACAATTAAGACTAGTTTGGGAAAAATAATTTATCTATATTCTACTAATTTTTAATTTAGCTAGACATTTCCTATTAATTCTACAAATTTAGTTAAATTCTATCATTTCTCGATTCAAAATTTGATAGCACTGCAAAAATTCAGCAAATTATATCATTACATACTTAATTGAATACATTAAATGTTGTTATATATATATATATATATAGGAGTTATGTGCTTCTTCCTCTCTTTTGACCTAATTAATAAAAATAAATAAAATAATAATTGGTGCAAACTCTAATATAATAATATATATATATATATAGTAAGTCTGGTTCAACTAGTATCCTAAATGTATTAGGATTTACCAAATTTGTGTGGTCTAGTAGTTTAATTCTTATCGTACTAAAAAATATAATAGTACAAACTTCCTACCATGCTAAGAACATATATCTTGTTAAGTTACTCTATTATATATATATATTACATTTTTTATTTGGGTTGAGTTTAGTTGAACTAAGTAAAAATTTAGTCAATTCAAAAATCAACTTCTTACCACACATTTTATGTGACTGAACTCAACTTAACATTTACATTTTGAGTTTGATAGATGAACTTTAACTTAAGAATGAAAATGAATGATTATGAAGAGTTTTGAATGGTTATAACGAGTCAAATGAAGATAAATGTTGTTTGAATAAATAAATTATGAATAGTTGTAGCGAAATTTAAATAAGGAGGTTGTAAATGGTTAAAACAAAAACTCAAATTTGAAGATAGAAGATAGTATATGATTGTAAAATTTTGGTTATAGATTAATAAATTTAGAGTGGTTGGTGGCAGAAAATTCTCTATTTTGAAAGGGGAGATTATTAATATTTATGACATAAATGATATAAAGAATTTATGAAAAACAAAATTGAAAGCTTTTGAAGATGCTCCATAGAAACCCACTTAATTTAATTATTTTGAGAAATAAAATGAAAAAGAGTAGTTGAAAATGCATCTCCACTAATTAAGGGGAAAATATCTGGCTGTCAAGTGTCAATAGATGTTGAGGTATAAGAGCAGCGTAGATTTCGCCATTAATGGTGAGCATCAAATTTGACAATCTTACAATTTTATGCTTCACATTTTGAAATCAACTCCTTCACAATTTATTTGATTTTGTTTGTATAATATGAACATGATGGACTCCAACATCAATTTCTCGTCATTCTCACCTCAACAATAAATAAATAAATAAAATCAACAATAATTAGAGTCTCAACATTCGAATTTATAATCTCATATTACTTATGTTTTACTCATTTGGACATAAACGGGTTAGAAACTGTTTTTAGATAACCATTCTTAAGAAAAAGTATATACAATCTTTTCTTAAAATTAAAAGTTTTAAAGTTTGATAAACTCTCAAATGAAATAACCTATAATTTTAAATGATGAATTTTAATCAAAGATGGGAAAACATTCGCAAATAACTATTTTTACTTTTTCATTTTTTTGTTTAATTTGGGTCATAAGACTACAAACCCTATACAAATAGTCTTACTAATAAAAATCAATACCGATTATTAAGATTGAATCTATAGTCATATAGTTTAAGCCAACATGCTATCAACTCTTTCGATCTTTTATTCTTTTAAAAAAAATGTACCCGAATACACTTATTTAATTTGAAAATTTATTATTTTAATCCTAAATTATTGATTTTTTTTTTTTTTTTTAGAAACGGTGAGTGTGTTTTTATTTAAGTAAAACCTATCTACAATTATATATTTGTGTTCTTTAAATCCACATCAATATAGTTCTATTAATCAATGTTTGCTTATTTGAATGACCTCATACACTCATTTGGGAAATAAGAAAACATACGTTAGAGCTGTCAGACACTTTTTTATTTAAAAAATATTTTTTATTTAAAAATGGCGAAAGTTTGTTGTTGCTGGTAAATTTCAAAAAGCTTGATCTTTATATCCATGTTTAAATACTTTTCCCCTTTTGCTACGATGAAAAAAATAATAATAAACAAAATTTTGATATGTAACCTATATTTTTTCTTTTATTAGTATTTATTTTATTTTTTTTCTTGATTTTTTTTTAGACAACGTACTAGTATGATCTTAATCAACTAAAATAAAGATTCTAAAAAAAAAATAACTAAAATAAATATAGTTTATGATAATGAAAATATATTTATACTATTTGAAATAAAAATTCCAATCTTTATATTTCACAATCAACATAGAAAAAGAAAAGAAAAATTGTTGGCTATTGGCATGGGTAGAAATATATATATATATATATATATATATATATAGAGCAATACTTACCTAAGGGTGGGTAAGTATTTTGAAAATACTTACCCACCTTAAAACCACATATTTTTATTTT
>JBBMEF010051828.1:0-12654 GCA_037832685.1 Sicyos baderoa
TTCTTCTATCAAAGATTATTCTCCTAAAATGAGTCACCACAGCCTCCTATAAAGATGTCAATCATTCATTCTCCAAGTAAGCTATTCTGAAAACCCTAACTCGACTCACTCGACTCTTCTCGTTCCTTCTCAACTGACTTAGGCATCGGAGGCGGCGTGGCTCACACCACACCGGTGTCTAGTTTCTCTTTGTTTTGCAGGTTACTCGTCCTTCACGCAATACAAATTCACAGCTGATCTCGAAGACCAAATTTCGGCATCAACAATAGTGTTGAACTATATTGTTATTAAAAAAATAAAATCAACACGCTTTCGATTCTTTTGATTTTTATATTTTTTATTTAAAGTTTAAGAGTTGAGATTTTAGAACAATTCTATTAAATTTTGTTGCCAAAGCATACATTTTAAGCAACCATTTAGACAACGACGTTAATTTAACTTATATAAAGTATGTTATTTATTGTATTCGCGTTTAACATAAGATTATAATTCAGTCTTTCTATTTATTTTCCAAAAAAAAAAAAAAAAATCAGTCTTTCTATTTCTTTTATTGTCAAACAAAAAAACCAATAATTCCATAAATTTAAGGCAAAGTCTAATAAAACTCGTGGACTATTTATTCACGTGCGTGTTTATTTTGGGTGAAATAAAAAGATTAAACTTAAATTATACTTATAGATCTTACTCTATTATTTTTATGTCAATGTCGATGCAAGTGCTTTAAATAACTTACATGCTTCATCATCGTACTTTGTGTATGGTTTTTATTTAGTTCAACTACTTTCCTTTTCTGAATACATTAAAAAAAAAAAAAAAAAAAAAAAAAAAATTTAAAACACTTTCTTTTTTCTGAAAAATAAAAAATAAAAAATCAATTACTTTTAAGTTTTACCCCAGTGGTCCTGCCATCGATAAATGTCATTAAATGTTCTCTTGCAACATGAATGTTGGAGGAGAAAGTATCCAATTTTAATTATTAAATTATATATAATATCATTGAACTTCTCCTTCTTCATACATATTTTTTCAGAGCCAACAAAAATAATAGCTTGGCGGTATCAGTGTATATTTAATGACTTGGTTTGAGTTCTCCTATGTCCCAATTGTTATAATCTCAAAATATATAGGATAAAAATACATATTAAATTAGTAATATTTGAGAAATAAATAAATTAGCAATATATTGAGGTATGCTTAGGGAGAAAATGTAATTTACTTAATAATAAGAGTTTCGATTTGGAAGTGTCATATGTTTAATGTAGGACAATATAAGTATTTCTAACATTCCTCTTAAGATTACATATTGGGAAAGATTACGTTGAATTATATATGAATGAATGATTTGAAATACTTTTTTTGGTTCATTCGTTAAGGTCGGACCAAAATTTATGGAATCAAATACCTACTTAAATTTATGTCGAGTGGAGTCCAACTCATTCATTTTTTACTCGTTAAGGGCTGATCAAAATTTTGGAAGACCTAGATTCTATTTCAAAATCAACTAAAATCATGAATAATAAAAACCATTCCCCAAATACTATATATGTTAGGTCATACAATAATTGTCATAAGATGCGCGTTATAAGGTGCATGGTAAGGGAGCCTAATAAAATATTAAGTCCAAAACAATATTCACGTGTTGAGTGTTGACAGTACACCAAATATTGTCTAAAAAAAACGCACCAAATATTATAAATAATTTAGAAAAATGTAATTAAGTAATAAAATAGAATAAATATGATTTATAAACCATAATAAATTGATTGTAACGAGTTATGGTCAATATAATTGGTGACATGTTGGCTTAATTGATTGTGATCTAATCAATTTTATGGTCACCATTTAGATTTATCTTATTTGAAAGTAATAGTATAATTTGATGTCTGTGTTCCTTCTTCCCGATTAAAAAAAGAAAGATAAGTTGTGAGTTAGTATGTTTGAGAATTAATGAGATGTTTGGACGAAAAGTTAGATCAAAAAGTTATTTTAAGTAGTTAGAACATTGCGATTTTTGTAATAATTCATTTGAATGTAGATTTTAATGGAGTAGCGACACTTAAAAAACTTATTTAAGTGTCTTTTTTAAGAGAAATTAGAGATAAATATGTGATTTTGAAATGAGAAGTTATTATGATAAATTAAAAATGAATGACTAAAAATAAATGGGTTGAAAATTAATTACTTTAGTAATTATAAATAAATCAATATAAATGAGTTAGTTAAAAATGAATAATTATTTTGAATAATTATTAGTTAAAAATAAATATTTATATTAAATAATTAAAAATCAATATTTATTTTGAATGATTACAAACGTTTATTGATCTTTTTTCTGGAAATAATTCTTTCTTAAAATTGACAAACAAATAAATATGTTATATTGGAAACGGTGGGAGCCAATTGAATTTAAAATAGACACGCGCCGACTGACTGGATGGAAAAGATCCAACAACCACAGATCAGTGTTTCAATCGTACGGTTCACAGTTACCCCCGACGCTGTCGAATCTGCTTGCGCCTACACCAGATTGTTTGCTAATTTTTTCCCACATTTTCATTATATTTTCAGATATTTAAAAAAATAGATTACCCACGAGTACCAAAAACTCAAACAAGTCCACTGACAGCCAAGTAATATATGGCAATTAATTATATCTTGTACAAAAGTTTTTATGACATGCATCATTTATAAAGGGTGATAATAATAGTAAAAAATCTATAAAATCAAATTCAACAAAATTAATTGTTTGGTTTTTTATTTTAATATTGGTTGTATTGATTTTTATTTGGTGAAAACTAAAATGTTCAAATATGGTAAAATGTTCCATCTTAATGATTTACTACAATTTTATTCCAGAGTTATAATCCAACTAAACACCTTTTTTAATTTTTTAAGTAAGTATCCAACCAATCTAACATTGCAATTGAATGTTTCGATTACGGTAATAAATTTCAAAAGATCTAGATTCTCCAGATGTTGAATTCTAAACCACAAACCAAACACTTTTTAAGATTTAATGAATATAGGTCTAGTGATATCATCTATGATATAATATATATTTATTTGTTGAGTAAAACAATTATATAAAAAACTAAAGTCATAATATCTTGTTTTTTGTGTAATATATAATTACAAGGGGGTTTTGGTTTGTCAAATTTAAGTATGATTTAGATTGAACATTAACAAACTACCCTTCAACAAACTATGTGTTTATAACTATTCAAAACAATTCATTATTTCTAACTACTTAAAATAATTAATCATTTTTAACCATTCATTTATAAATATTAATTTTTAGCCACTTAAATAACTTTTTATTTTTAATTATTTATTTTTGATCACTCAAAATAACTTACTAAAAAATCACATTTAAATGAATTTTTGACTCCCTTCATAAAAGTTTACATACAAATCATTACAAAAATCTCAATTTTATAATCTAATGTAAATACATTAAACTAATAGTTAAAAATATATAATCTAAAAAAAAAAAAGAGAATATATATAGGGCAAATCTTTGTTAGCCAATCACAAGTCAAAACTGGGGCAAAGCCTTGAAAAATAATTTCGATAGGAACAAGGGGCCCACCTCTCTGCATTTACCAAACAGCCCCTAACCCTGTTTCTTAATTATGCTTTTGCCACCGCAATTAATCCCGATCCAACTAAATTTCGCAGCATCTCACTTTTCACGAGATAATGGAAATATCAGAAAATCTCGCGTATTTTATCGTATCGCAATCATGAAGCAAAATACTGTGTCACGTGATATAATAAGTAACGCATCTCTCTTTCGGGGGTGGGTCCCGGTGGCAGGTTGTGTAGTTTTTTAAAAATATGTGGGCCCCACTCCCGATAAATCTTGTCGTTTATTGGAGGATATGAGCAGTTATTTATTGTTGCTGCGACCGTCCGATGGGGCGGAGAATTGATCTACCATAGTTGACATTTTGATCCAACGGTTTGGATTCTTCGAGCGCTGTGGATCTGTTTCACACCTGATTATAGATCTATTTTTTTTTTTATTAATGAGTAGCTGAAGTAATAATATTTTGTTTCTCTCTCCATTTATGTAAATTAAGTAAGTTTTATGACATTTTTTGTTGTGAACATATTACAACTATTAATATGCTTAATTGACATGTCATGATTTTTATAAGAAAAGTATGTTTTAGATTCATCCTTATATATTTTTTTAAAATCAAATAATTTACTTTTTGATATTTTAAAATGATATAATTCAAAATTATTCGTTGAATTTCAGTCTTTTTTTTTATTAGACTATTCTTAGTTAAAGTATTGTACATCAATATTTTACGTTCATAAACTATAACTACAAATATATTGGTAGTTTTTCTTCGACATGTGCTTAAAAAACCCATAAATATCCATATTTTATTCGCATGTTAAGCAAGGAATATAAGAGTGAGGAGGGAGAAAAGAATCTTTATAAATTAAATTGGGACAAGAAACGTATTCATCATTCTCGTTTCTCGTTTCTCGATTTCAATTTATATTTTTAAAACTAATCAATTTATTCTATCTTTTATCCATTTAATTTTTAGATAAATTATTTTGTTGGTTGAAATATTTAACCAAATAAGTTTTTTTTTAATGACTGTATTTGTATTTGAATCTTTATACGTATTTTTTCATGAATAATATTTGTTAAAAGTATATTATAAAAATAATTAACCGTTTATAAAAGAAAAAAAAGGAAAAAAAATCATCGAACCCGACTCGGCCAAAAAAATTATATTTGGGGGTACGGGATCACATTTTTAACCTCGCTAGTGAAATAAATTCAAAATGATAATAAGATGATAATTTTAAGTATGAAATTGTCTATTTTTGACATATGTCTTATGAATCTATTTTTTTTATTTTACCAACATAAGTATGGTTATTATTTATATCTACTATCTTCTACAACTTTGTTTAACTACAAAATTACATTTTGGATTTTGTATATATAAAAAATAGTTATAAATATAGTAGACTTATCTTATAGAAATCTAGGTGATATCTGCTCTTAATTCACTCAATCGTCTCGATTAGGTAATTTTATAGGAAGGAGAAGTTAAAATTTGATTGAGGGTAAAATTGGATTTATATTGTCCACGTGAAAGAGGGTAAAATTGATTGATCTATCTGTAAATAATATATTTTCTTTTTTTTTACATTTTATTGTTTGTAAGTTGTTAATAAGGTAAAATTGAACACATTTACTTTAATAACGGTAAAATTGGATTTAGAGTTGGGTTATATTAATGTTGGTTTTGTGTTCATATCTAAATATATATATATATATATATATATATTTTTAAAACATATCTAAATATTTCTTGAACCAATAATGCTTTAATAGTTTAATGTCATTAATTAGGTTGAGTTGTCGTTTTTTGGGTTAGATTGTATTTTAATCTTATAAAAAATTTCTTAAGATTGTTAGATTGGCCATAATTTTTGTTTACGTTGACCCAATTGGAATTAAGTAATTAGTATAGTAGGAGGAAATAAACACGAATAAGACAAATAATTAACATATTGATATAAAACATATATTAATAAGATATATATTTAGCATATTAGTCGGAAATATAAACTAATGATAAGATATATAATTTAAATTCAAGTCTAATTTATACCGAGCAATTTATGTTCCGCAAAATCTATGACCAAACCCAACTAAAAATGAATTGAATTTTTTTTTAACCCAAAAAATGAATTGATTTTTTAATATATAAAATTGAAAGAGTGGATGAATTTGACCAACTCAAATTTTTTATAAAACAACAAAAAAAAAACTACAATCCAACTTAACCGGAATGATATAAACCCCTAATTAAAGTATACAAGATAGGAAGTTTACATTCCTCAGTGTATTTTATTTTATTATTATTTTATAGATATTTTATATTAGTTAAGTATACTCATATTACTATATTTAAATGGATTGTTTTACTTTTTGGAAAGTATTTATTGAATTACTTTTATTATCACATATAAAGCAACAAATCTCAACATATTTTTGAGATTGTTTAGTCAAATTCAAGCCATAATTTAAAAAAAAAAAAAAAAAAATCCCTTTTTGTTAAACAGCTTACAGATTCCGCGCCGATGAACTCGACAAAAGAAGCCGGCTAAGCGGGGCCCACAAAAACTGCACTTATCACAAATGCAGGATTACGTATACCAAATAGTTTATCAAAGAACGCAATATATTTTCTTATTTTATCCGATGATAAGTAATAGAACTTATCATCTGCTTTAGCTGTCTCCTGGTCCATATATAAAAATCACCATTTCTGCAAGTTCATGTGTTTTTCTTTTTCTTGAGAGATAAGCTCAAGAGAAAGAGAGAGAAAAGAAGAAGAAAAAAAAAGAGTGAAAGTCTTCAATCCTAGAGAGAGAAATTAGAGAGAGAAAGCTTCTCTTTAGAGCTCTCTCTGTTTTTTTCTTCTGATTTTTTTTTTTTTTTGAATTTTGTTCTGTGTAAATCGACCTGTTCTATGTTCGTTCTCGTTTTGATTTCAAGGTATGAACAAATTTCTGTGTATTTTTGTTTTCTCTCTCTAATTTGATGTTTTCTCTCTCTTTTGTTTGGTGTTCGTCGAATCTATTACTTTAAAGAGATTATTGAGCTTTTTTGTTGTTTTTGGCTATGGATTTGTGATTTTTGTTTGCGATTTTTTCCTTTATTTCTCTCTCCATTATTTTGCTCTTTTGCATCTTTGATTCTCGTAGGGTTTAAAGCCGCTTTCTCTCTCTGTTTATAGAAAACCCTAAAATTAATTTTACTTTTTCTCCACCAATTTCAGTCTCGCAGCAGCAGCAGCAATATGCATCTCTGCTGTTTCTTCTCGTAATTTGTCGCTTCGATTTTGATTCGTTACTTCTCGAAGGTGATTTTTGGAATCGTGCTTGTTCGAGGGATTTCTAGGTGTTTTATTGCTCGAGATCTCTAACGTTTATGTGTTTGAATTTTGTTTTTTCCAGATCTAGGGATTGTTTGTGCTTGTTGCACTGATTAAACACGGAGGCCGTAGCGATGTCGTCCCTCAGTAGGGAGTTGGTGTTCTTGATCTTACAGTTTCTTGATGAGGAAAAGTTTAAGGAGACAGTTCACAAGTGGGATATATATATATATATATATATTTTTTTTTTTGTTGCTGGATTAATTTGTTTTTGTGGAATTTGGTGCATTAATTGCTTTTGTTTTCTTAAATAGGCTTGAGCAGGAATCTGGGTTTTTCTTTAATATGAAGTATTTTGAAGATGAGGTTCATAATGGGAACTGGGATGAAGTTGAGAGATACCTCTCTGGTTTTACAAAAGTAGATGATAATCGTTATTCCATGAAAATATTTTTCGAGATTAGGAAGCAGAAGTATCTTGAGGCATTGGACAAGTAAGCTCACATTTCCCATTTTGGTGGTTCTAGATTTGAAGTTAGCTCTCTTGGGTTTCATTTTAGTGAGATTGTTTCCATTTCTGTTTTGCAATTAGGCACGACCGGTCGAAGGCGGTAGATATTTTAGTTAAGGATTTAAAGGTTTTTTCCACGTTTAATGAAGAACTTTTCAAGGAGATTACTCAGCTATTGACGCTGGAGAATTTTAGGTATGGCTTTAGGTTAATAGGATATGATTTTTGCAGAGGAGTTAGATGGTAATGCATTGCCTTATTACAGGGAAAATGAACAACTGTCGAAATATGGTGATACGAAGTCTGCACGAGCTATTATGTTGGTTGAGTTGAAGAAGCTAATTGAAGCAAATCCTTTGTTCCGGGATAAATTGCAGTTCCCTCACCTTAAAAACTCAAGATTGCGTACTCTTATTAATCAAAGGTGATTTATCCTGCATTTCCAGTTTTCATTCCACCAAATATTGGCATTCGTGTATAATTTTCATGTAGTGTGCTCCTCCCTCCAATTCACACAGTTCTTGCTTCATTATAATATAGTTACTTATGATTCACAGTGTGGACTTGCACCTCTTTATTAACTTCTGGGATTTCTGAAAAACATATTCTTGTTCAAAAGACTAAAAACTCTGAATCAATCTGTAAATTGCAGCTTAAATTGGCAGCATCAACTTTGTAAAAACCCAAGACCAAATCCAGATATCAAAACCCTTTTTGTGGATCATTCTTGTGGACAACCCAATGGTGCTCGGGCTCCTTCTCCGGCTAACAATCCACTCCTTGGGTCATTACCGAAACCTGGAGGTTTTCCTCCTCTTGGTGCGCATGGGGTGGGTTATCTGGTGTAATTGCTTTCTCATGGACTTTTTTTCAAGTAAATAAAACATTTACCTTAATGAATTGTGTTTTTCTGTTCAGCCTTTTCAGCCTACAGCAGCACCAGTTCCAGCACCTCTTGCTGGTTGGATGTCCAATCCCTCAGCAGTTACTCATCCTGCAGTTTCTGGTGGAGGTGCCATTGGTCTCGGTGCTCCATCTATGCCGGGTAAGTTTTCCAATGTATTTATATGGCACACAGTTATGTCCTGTTAGGCTGATATTAGCTATGGTAATGGCATGTATAATTGAATTTTATTTTCTTTGATAGCTGCTTTGAAACATCCACGGACTCCTCCGAATAACCCTTCTGTAGATTATCCTTCTGCGGACTCTGATCATGTTTCTAAAAGGCCAAAGCCTATGGGGATGTCTGATGAGGTATTTTAGTGTTTCCCCTTATTGTGTACTCAGAATATGATTTTCATCCAAAATCCAAGCACGTCACTTTAATGTACGGGCCGTGCGGCTGATTGTCTTGTTCTTATTGCGTTTTACTTTTGTCATATAATGAAGGTAAATCTACCAGTTAATGTTCTGCCTGTATCATTTGGTGGTCATGGTCATGCACAAGCTTTTAATGCACCGGATGATTTGCCGAAGACAGTTATGCGTACACTGAATCAAGGGTCATCTCCAATGAGCATGGATTTCCATCCGGTTCAACAAACTCTGCTTCTTGGTATATTTAAATTTATTTTGTAAAATCTATTTTTTATAAACAACAAATAGAATAATGTAACTGTTTAGTTTAGGATTCACGTCAAACTTGACAACTAATGAAGATAATTATCTTTTCAGTTGGCACAAATGTGGGTGAAATAGGGTTGTGGGAAGTTGGATCTAGGGAGCGACTTGTTTCAAAGAGTTTTAAAGTCTGGGATCTCAATGCATGTTCAATGCCTTTACAGGTATTCTTTGTTTACCAGATTAAATCTTATCACAATTAGTGAAATCTGAGTTTATCTTTGATGATTTCCAGGCAGCTCTACTTAAAGAGCCCGATGTATCGGTAAACCGTGTTATTTGGAGCCCTGATGGTTCATTATTTGGTAAGATTGTACGTCTCCTTGTAAAATTTATGCTATCATAGTGAGAATTGGTTGTTGAATGAATGCCAATCTTGTATAGGCGTTGCCTATTCAAGGCACATTGTTCAAATATACTCTTATAACGGTGGTGATGACATGCGGCAGCACTTGGAGGTGTGTATGATTAAGAGTAATGTATCTATTCTATTTTGGCCTCTTCCCATCTTGTAGTATGACACTGAAATTTGTGAATCAGATTGATGCTCATGTCGGTGGAGTTAACGATCTAGCATTCTCCAATCCCAATAAACAACTTTGTGTCATAACGTGTGGAGATGACAAGACCATTAAAGTAAGTTATTTATTTCTTATTTGGGTCATTTAAAGAAGAGAAAAGGGCTTTCCTTAGTTGACAAATCTTTTCTTTTTGGATGTTGTTAGGTCTGGGATGCTGGCAATGGTGCAAGACAATATACATTTGAAGGCCACGAGGCTCCTGTTTACTCTGTTTGCCCTCACCACAAGGAAAATATCCAGGTTTGCCCTTGATGTGCAACCCAAGTTTTTCGTTAGGCTGTTTCATGCGTATTCTGCCTAATCTGCTGCATATATGCTTTTGTTTCTCTTAGTTCATCTTTTCAACAGCACTGGATGGAAAGATAAAGGCATGGTTATATGATAATATGGGCTCACGAGTCGATTATGATGCTCCTGGACGATGGTGCACAACCATGGCTTACAGTGCAGATGGTACGAGGTATGGAATACTTACTCAGCTGTGTTGGGCATGCTCGGACTTGGTTATTTTCAGTGCATAGTAAAGGTTTTGCAGCATTTTTTTTTTATCTCACTTAATTGTTTGATGATGGATGTTTTAGGCTTTTCTCATGTGGGACAAGTAAAGATGGAGAGTCTTATATTGTTGAGTGGAATGAGAGTGAAGGAGCTGTTAAGAGAACTTATCAAGGGTTCCGCAAGCGGTCTCTTGGTGTTGTACAATTCGATACGACTAAAAATCGATTTTTGGCTGCTGGCGATGATTTCTCCATTAAATTTTGGGACATGGACAATGTGCAATTGCTAACGACTGTAGATGCTGATGGAGGGCTCCCAGTAAGTTTTCGTGCAAGCAAACTGGAAAATTAAAATAATGGAGTTGACATTTGCTTACTGTTTCCTTTTAAAAAAATTTAATATCAAAGGCTAGTCCACGCATCCGCTTCAACAAGGATGGTACCCTTTTAGCTGTTTCTGGCAATGAGAATGGAATTAAAATCTTAGCGAATGTGGATGGAATCCGGCTACTACGAACATTTGAAAATGTTCCATATGATGCCGCAACTAGAACGTCAGAGGCTATGACAAAGGTAGCTTGGTTGTATGTCATTGTTTAATTAGTGTGACTCTTCACCATATTGTTAACTCTTCTGATAAATATCTAATTAACTTTTATTTACTTTTTCAGCCTGCAATAAATCCAATTTCAGCTGCTGCAGCTGGTAGCAACGCAGACAGAGGTGCCTCTGTCGTCAGTATGGCCGGAGTGGTTGGTGTTGCTTGATATGAATTATTGTTTATTTTTTATGTCCTCCGCATGTATGAATAAATCATGAAACAACGAATTAGTACTTCCCTTTCGGATTCATTTAACATCAAGCATATAATTCTGCCAGGCTGGGGATGCCCGAAGTTTGGGGGATGTGAAGCCTAGAATTCCCGAAGATTCCAATGACAAGTCAAAGATTTGGAAGCTTACTGAAATTAATGAACCATCTCATTGTAGATCCTTGAGGCTGCCTGAGAATATGAGAATAAACAAAGTAAGTCAATTCGCACTGTGGGATGTAATCTAGCTTACATTCCTTTTCATACTGCTTCACTTGAAGCTCCACACAGTTTTGTCCAATTTGAAACATTTTGGGTTTGGAGCCCAAAAAAGTTGTTTTTGATAAATAGATAACGATTTGTGTATATGTTAATTTGGAGTAGAGTGGTTTGTTGGGTCTATTTTGACCAGCCTCGTGGCTTAAGATTCCAACCATCATGGGATGATTGAGTGGTCGTAAGAGCCAACCCATTAACCATATTGAGTTGGCTTATTAGTGATCTTAAGGGTTTTAGGGAACTATGAAAAAGATAGCTACTTAGGATTTAATATCCTACTTGTTTCTCATCAACTGAATGTAGTAGAGTTTGGCGGTTATCCAATAAAATTAATCGAGATGCATGCAAACTGACCAGACACACAACGATATAGAAAAAAAAGATTTTATGAGGACCTTTATTCTTTCTTGTCTGACGATGCCTTGTTTTTTTTTTTTTTTAATAAACAAAGATATCTAGGTTGATCTACACGAATTCTGGAAGTGCAATTTTGGCTTTGGCATCAAATGCCATTCACTTGCTATGGAAATGGACGCGAAGTGAACGCAATTCAAGTGGCAAGGTAATATAAAATATTATGTTTTCAAATTGTGTTTGGTACTTGGAGCCCTTTCAATCGACATCATAGTCTAAGTTTCCATTGTATCAACGCGTTTCTGTTTTGCAGGCAACTGCAAATGTTTCGCCTCAGTTATGGCAACCATCAAGCGGCATTCTAATGACCAACGATGTTGCCGACACTGGTTCTGAAGAGGCTGTGCCCTGCTTTGCTTTATCCAAAAATGATTCTTATGTCATGTCAGCTTCCGGTGGAAAGATTTCCCTGTTCAATATGATGACATTTAAGGTAATTTATAATACCCTTCAATTGGTTTTTCTTTTGCAATTATTTTCCATAAGTAACACCTTTTTCCACCTTTGCAACTGCAGACAATGACAACTTTCATGCCGCCGCCCCCCGCTGCCACATTCCTTGCCTTCCACCCACAAGATAACAATATAATTGCCATTGGCATGGATGATTCAACAATTCAAATTTATAATGTCCGCGTGGATGAGGTATAATACCTTCTAGAACCGTGGCCGCCTATTCTCTAATTAAACCTTGTGGCAATTGTTATGTTATCGAATCATTGGCTGATGCAGGTAAAAAGCAAGCTGAAAGGTCACTCTAAAAGAATAACTGGTTTGGCATTCTCTCACTTACTGAACGTGCTAGTTTCATCCGGAGCTGATGCCCAGGTATTGCTTATACCATGTCATTTTGGTTCCATGGACCGTTGTATGGTTTCACTGCAATCTAATTATGTGGCAAATTGCAAGTTGCAATTTGACTGAAGACTGACCTAGTTCAAATGTGATACGATCCCGAGAGCGTTGAAGGTCTATTCCCGGCGCAACAGGAAGTGATTATTTAGTTGGAATATTATTTATG
>JBBMEF010051858.1:0-12649 GCA_037832685.1 Sicyos baderoa
TTATTTTAAATGGTCAAAAAGATTTAAAGTTTGTTAGATAGGTTGTTATATAATTTTTATGCATTTTCACTCATTAACGGGAACAAGGACAAGGTTATAATGGTAAATTTTATTTTATATAATTAATAATATTAATTCAAAATTAAAAAGTAGACATAAATTTAAAATCTAATAAAAAGTAGATTTTCCTTTAATTAGTTTTTCAAATGTAGACATTTACCTAGTTTTCCCTTTATTTATTTATTTGAAATACTTAGGACAACATTTGAAAACTGTGATTTAAACTTAAATAAAAGGATGTTGAATAAATATAATTCTAGTTCTAAAGTTTGAGCTGTAAATAGTTATTTACTAGAGGTGTGGATTGGATGGTTCGTGAGGAGATAGGACATCCTATCCATAATGGAAGTTGTTGGAAATGCAAATAAAATGGTGTAAAATTTCATATTGGTTAAATAAAGAATAGATCATGAGTTTATACGAAAAGATAAACATCTTCATTGGTACGAGGTCTTTTGGAGAAAGCTCAGACCGTGGAATAGAAATAGATTAGTACTAAACCAGATAACAAATCGCGCCACCGACCTATTTAGTAATTCAAACAATTAAAAGTATCAGACTTGAACATGTAACCTCTTAATTATTGGACATACATATCACGAAACTCTACACCTCAATAAATCAAATCCTTTCAATAAATCAACTCCTTTGTTGATGAAGGTTAAGAATTAAGAAAATGAGTTATCTTTAAATAATTTCATAGAATAATTAATGTATCGTCAATATGAAGGATTCATCTCATGAGTTTAGATAACTTAGAAAGAAAAAAAAAAAAAGAAAAAAAAAAAAGAAGAGAGAAATACATTAATTCGGTTCATACTGATAAGTGAAGAAATAAAACTTGAAGATTATCCAAAAATAAATATATTTTTATAAGAAAATCTGAAATTCCTAATTTTCAAACGATTCATAAGTATGGTGAGTGGATTTGTCGTCAAGGTGGATCAATACTTCATAGAATAATGAATTGATGCATTCAATCAATTTTTCATTGGAAGAAACTTAAATATAAAGATTAAGATTTTTTCTGGGAGAAAAAACCAATTCAGTTTACATTAATGGTCCGGGTAGGATCTCACAATTTTTTCACATTAAAAAAGTGGAGAATCATATAAGCATTTATAAGAAATATATGTATTACTCTTTTTGTAACTAATTAGTTTTGAGGTGTGTACACTGCAAATATGAGTTTTTCTTTTCTTTTTATTAATTTTTTTTTTTTTTTTGTTATTAAATGATATGTCATGACTTCGAATTCCCCAAATATAAGATTGTTTATCGATTATTTAGTTCAAATTTAAGATAATGTATAAGATATTGTGTTTAAGTATAAAAATATCTATTTTAAGAATTTTTTTCTTTTTTAATCTACTGACATTTGGTAAAAATGGTAAAAAAAAATAGTTGCGGAGACGATTTTGTTCCTCAATTTAAAAACTTGTGGAGTTTTTTTTTTTTTTTTTAATTTTTTTTTAATTTTGGAAATTGAATATGGCTTTAAAATAAAAACATAAAAGTATATGTGGAATGAAATATCTCTCCTCCTGCTGCATTTTCAAAAGAGAAAAGTTTGCAACTTTGCATGCTGCCGGCAGCATGCAGCCATTTATGTGTCATAATCTGGACCGTTAATTTTATTTTAAATTTTGATAAATTAATTAAAAAAAAAAATAGCATGCAAATTCTTTTCCTTTCAAAATAGACATGGAATTAAAAATGCCCCTTTTATTTGTAGACATTCTATCATTTATGGAATTGCAGCATCAAAATCAAACTTGGGCCAAAAGTTGAGAATAAAATCAGAAAAATAGGGCTTGACCTTGCAAATAGACAAGTGAAAAAAAAAAAAAAAAAAAAACTTTCTCCATTCCTCATTGGGTGTCTGTTTATGATGTGATCAAACCACTGTGTGGCTCCTGGACCTATTCTATCAAAACTTTTCCACTGTCTTTCCTCACTCATTTGTACTTTTTTTAGAGATTCAATATAGTAACACTTGGCCTAACTAATGTTTTCATGGTATTTTGATATAGATATTTGGAAGGGTTGTAGGGGTTGACCTAACTCTAGGTTTAAACCCCCCAACCTTCCTAAAACCATTCATATAACTCCAATGAGAGTTTTCAGCTATGACATCATTTTTTCAAACCATTTTTAATCTTTTCATACAACACAATTCTTAATTCAAATGAGAGTTTTCGGCTATAATCACTTACAACTCTCGATCCAAACAAAATTTTATATCTTTTTAAACACTTCCTAACTACTACCCCACTAATTTATAAAACTTTTTTATACAAATATGGTTTATGAGGTGTTTGGATGAGATTTTGATAAGAAATTAGTTTGAAGAGTTATTTTGAGTAGTTAAAAAAGAATGATTTAAAAATAGTGGTTAAAAATGAATTGTTTTTATTAATTAGAAAAGAATAATTAGAAATGATGAGTTATTTTTAATAATAAAAATGATAATATCTAATAATATTCAAATGTTAAACCTAACATATCCTAGAGAATATCCTAATGATATTTATTTCTAACACTCCCCATCAAGTTGGAGCATGTAAATGCACATGACCAACTTGGGAAAATAAACTCTTGAATGCATGTCGCACACACAGATGCTACATTTGTTGTCGATCTCAATATCGAACTGAATATACTGCAAATAAGATGCTGGATTTCTTGCACCTCTCGAATCACGTGGATTTCGCGAATCGTCAACTTGTCATCGATCATGCCGCCGAACAAAATATACCGCTACTAGGATACGTTATTGCACCACACGAATCGCGGGGATTTCACGATTCATCAAACTGTCGTTGATCACGTCCCCGAACAGAATATTACCGCTAATAGGATGTGTTATTGCATCACACGAATCGCGCGGATTTCATGAATCGTCAATTGTCGTTGATCAAGTCGCCGACCATCTCTTCTGTTTTTCTTTTTTTTCAACCCTAATTTAGGGTGGCTTTGATACGATGTTAAATCGAAAGAAATAATGAATAAAACAGTCTTGCCTTTTCATTGTATTCAACCATATATATAGTTCACAAATAATAAACCCTATAAAAATATTAATAATATTCAATTCTAATAATCCTAGGAAATAGATAAATCTAAGGATTCATAATAAATAGTTATTTTAAGTGTTACAAAAACTCGTTTGAATGTAATTTTTCAAAAAGAAATAAACATAATTTTAATCTAAATCTTCCACAAATAGGGGTATTTGGGCCACCAAGAATAAGGGAGAGAATGGGAATGAAGATGATTCCCGTGTTTGGGCCACCAGGAATCATTCCCTCATAATCACGTTTTCCAAAAATCACTTTTTCAATTCTCTTCATAACTACTTTTTATTCTCTTTTCAACATTTGTACATCACATCAATGTTTTTCAATTCTCATCACTTTTTTTTTTTTGCCATAATCGTTACATTTGTCCAGAACACAAATAATCATTCTCTCCATAATCATTACATTCACCCAAAACATAAATAATCATTACCTTCCCTATTCTCTTCTTCATGAGTCATTACCAAAATCATTACCATTCCTCTTGCCCCAAACACACCCTTAGGCCTTGTTTGGTTTGTGGGTTGGGATCTAGATTCCCCGAAAAATCCAGTACCGTAATCAAATTCCTCGGAATCTTGATTATGATGTTTGGTTCGTTATATTGATAAACAAAAATAAGAAGAATGTTGTTTCGAATCTCCGAAATCAAATTCTCCGAAATATTTACATTTATCGAACAACCGATTCCAAACCCTCGAATTTCAAATTCAAATTCTCGGATTCCAAACGGTAAACCAAACAAGGTCTTAATGTTTTCGTATTCTATTTATTATCATTATTAAATTTGTTGTTATCATGTTCTATTCTTGAATCACTAACCACACCAAACCTACCCTAGAGATGAGTCTAATTCATTCAAGTTGAACACTCATGAATTCAAATGATAAATTGTTAAATTTGATTTGTGTTGGAACAGTGAAATAGGCAGAATAATTGAAGAGATGTTGGAAAGTGAAAATCAAAGAACAAAAAGTGGGGGCTGGCACTGGGAAGATGGAAAGCATTTTGAGCTTCAGAAAATTGTTTTATTTGAGACTGCCAAACCTGATTTGGTCTCTTTTGGCAGCCCCCCATCTTTTCACCCTTTCTAGTATCTCCATTTTTTCTTCTCTTTTCTTTTCCCACTTCACTCCCCTCTTCCTCTTTTTCCCTACATTTCATAAATGATTACACATATCATATCATATCATAGCTTTTCTTTTTTTCTTTTAATTTCCTTTTATATCGCATGTGGGCGTGTTTGTTTGTCAAATTTAAGAATGATTTATATTAAATGTTTATCATTTATTTCTAAAAATTCTACATCAAAACGAGTTTTTATTACTCAAAACAACTATTATTTTTAACTATTCAAAATAGTTTTTCATTTCCAATCGTTCAATCTAACTACTTAAAATAATTCTTTCATTTTTAACCATCAAAAATAACTTTTCATTTCTAACTACTTATAATAACTTATTTTAAACCATTTATTTCTAATCATTTTTTTAGCTACTCATTTCAAATTCACACTCAAACAACGTATTGTTTCTAACTTCTCTAAAAAACAACACATCCAATTTCTAACTACTAAAACTAACTCCTCATTCAAATATCTCATTCGTGATACCTCACTTAAAAATAGATATTCCATTCTATTGAATTTATTTTAGTTTAAAGTTTCAATTCATATATACAATCCAAATTTTAAGAGTCTAAATTTAATTTTACTTCGAGCTAATTAAAAAAAAAAAAGTTGATTCATTCTCATTTTAGCATTTCTTAAGCTTTCTTGGCCATAGGACAGAGTAAGAACTACTCGGTCATTCCCACTCCAAGGTTTTGTCTATTGAGTAAAATGTGTTGTGATGATATCCTCTTAATTATGTGGTGTGGACTCACTACATGGATTGTGATCGGTCCAAACCTTCGAGCTGAGATGGTTGAATATACTCTCCTACAAAGCTCAAACTAGCATCCTCAAACTGATGGTCAAATAGAAGGTTTTAACTCGAAGAATACTCGCGACTTTGTTGATACTCAACAATTTTTGTAAAGTTGCTCGAAAAAATGTTTGAATTTGAAATTAAAGAATTAAACTTAATATTCGTATTAAATCTAGGATGATAATGTTTTTATTAAGAACTCTTAAAAAAAAGTATTTGAAGTGAGAATGGTGGGATTTGGAGAGGAGGGAAAGCTGTTTGAAGAGTTTTTGAGGAGTTTGGGGAAAATAAAAACCAGGTTGAGAGGTATGAAAATAAAAACATGAGTGAAATGACATTTCAATTTTTTTTTCAAATATTGAACATTAAATATCATACATATTTTTTATATAACATTACTGTATACTAAAATTTCCTCACCTAATATTTACTGAAGTGAAATTCATTAAAAACATGAAGACAAAAATCTTCTATAACCATCAAACGGCAAATCAAATATTAGAAAACATTACAAGTGAGTTTTCCCTTGACATATGAAATATTCAATCAAAAAATCAAACCATGTTGGTTGTCTTGTCTTGTCCTATAAAATTAATATTGATGTCACGAATATATAAGTAAAATGTGACCAACATTATTGAAAATTTTAGAAAAACCAAAAACTCAAAAATTGTTTAAAGAATATGTAAAATTTGTAAGTTTTATAATACAAGGAATTCGAATTTGGACACCTTGAAAATACAGGTTAATCTTTTTTTTCGGTTAATTTTTCAATACTTTATTAATCTTTTTATTGCTATTTTTGTGTTATCAAAAATTTGAATATCTAATTTTATGGTCAAATTTCAAACAAAATGTCAAACTCATAGACATAGAAATGAAGTTTCAAAAGAAAATCTTGGGCACAACAAACCCTCAAAGAGTCGTATTTGTAATATCTCTCCCCCAACTTGTACTAAAAAAAAAAACATTTTTATGTTTTACAAACTTCAATTAT
This sequence comes from Sicyos baderoa, assembly GCA_037832685.1. Classification (NCBI taxonomy): domain Eukaryota; kingdom Viridiplantae; phylum Streptophyta; class Magnoliopsida; order Cucurbitales; family Cucurbitaceae; genus Sicyos; species Sicyos baderoa. The sequence goes on from JBBMEF010051858.1 coordinate 6,066, forward strand.
GTTTAAATGATGTTGAGTGATCGAAGATCTCACATTAATCTATATCAAAAAAAAATTAAAGAGATTTAGTAACATTTATAAGATATGTTGATTCTACTCCTTAATATCAATTGGTTGAATTAACAATGAACCTAATAATGAGCCCCAGAAATTTAACTAAATGAACAAATAAAGTTCAATTTTAACTAAAGAGAAAAGGATTTGAATTCAAAACATCATTTCTAAAAAAAAAATCACATTCTCAGCCTATGAGTTGGAATGATATAATTATATCAGCAACCCTGTTATTATTATTTTTATAAACAAAAAAACAACAAAACAAAATAATGAGTTATAGAAATTTAAATTCTTTGATAAATTCAATCCTTCCTAATTTCTTATAAATTTTCATGATATCTAAATCTTATGAGATTAGACGGTATGTCTCATATTATTAGTTGTATCCTATTTTTCTAGAGACTTAAACAAGGCACAAATGCAACCCAACCCAGCAAAATGGAGGGAAAGTCAACCTCAACAAAATCAAGACAAGGGTGTGGGAAAAATCTAGTTTATTAAATCTAATCTAAACCACTTGAATTACAATTCTAAAACACCAAGAACTGGAGAAAGGAATCAATAATTTTGAAATTGTTCATCATCTTGTGTGCAAATTGTTGATATCCAGTTTCCTCATGACAGCATTCTTAAAATCAACGGCTTCAGCAACATGCGAACAAGATCTCTGCATCCGAGCCCCACTGACGCTGCTTCTCGAACCCATCATCAATTCATTCAACGAAATCCTCTTCTTCGATCCCATCTCCGGCCGCTGCTTCGGCGCGCTTTGGGACCTCAATTTCGCCTTAAACGATTGCGTATTCGCCATGTAGTTCGGGAAATTCAAATACCCTTTCACGAAATTATCGCCGATCATACTCTTCGCTGGCGTCGGAGGGCCGTTCGATCCGCCGGACCAGCCGAATCGCGGAGTGCTCTGCGCCGTCGAGATCAAACGCCACTCCTCGCCGGCGAATCCCCAGTCGGAATCGTGGAATGCCCGGCAGGGTATTGGAGAAAACGCCGTTTGGGGAAATGGGTTGTCGCCATATTCCGACGCCGACAAGTTCGTCCGGCGGGACCATGATTTTGTCCGGCCGGTGTCCATTTCCACGATTTTCGGGCTTTCTTCAAATGAAGCTGAAAGTCTTCTGCTGTGTAATGAAGCTGAATCTTTCTCCTACAAAAAAAAAAAAAACACATTAAATTTAGCCGTTGTTGTTACGAATTACCAATTCGAAAATTAAAATCGAGTGTTCACCATGGATTTTCGTGCTCGGATTTCAAGTTTATTTACGAAATTACGAGTTCTCTGAGATCGAACGGTGGATTGAGCTCTGACTAACGCTTGCATACTATGAAGAGTTGCAGCCGCTTGTTTACGAATTAAATAGCCTCTTACAAGCGCTTGTAATTTCACCAATCCTTTCAACGCTCTAAGTGCTTTTCTCGCCTAATTTCAAAAACCCCAATTCCTTAACAAATTTTGTAATTGAAAAAAACAGAGTAATTAATTAAAATTTTAAAAACACTGGATTACCAGAAACCCTCTGAAGCAAGTTTGAATCTTGACGGCGGCCCATCTTTCCCGGCCGCCGCCGAACATGGCGCCTCTGCCGTAGCTGGTGAGCCGGACTACAGCCACGGCGGCGTTTGCGGCAGCGACCGCCGCGTCTGCGGCGGCGGCGGTGGCGGCGGCCACTGCTATTGCGTGCTTGCTCTGTTCTTGCTCTGTTTCTGAGTAGAATGATTTCAGCCATGCCGCCTCCGCCGTGGATAAATTCGGAGGTATTGTGGTTGGATTGTTGCAGATTTCGGTGTCGCCGGCGAAATTAGAAGGTGGGTTTCGGTTGTTTTTGGCGCCGGAGTTGTGATTTCGGGCTGTGGGTTCTTTTTCTTTCTTGATTCCGAATAAGTTCTTCAGCCATCTCGTTGCTTTCCCCATTTTTGTTTTCTTAGAAGGAGCAGAGGAAGAAACAAGTGAAGAGAAAAAGATAAGGAAGAAGAAAAATGTTGAGATTCTTGTAATGTTATAAGATAGATATCCTTATCAATGGCAGATTCCAAAGGTTTGCATTTCTGGGAAAAAAAAAAGATTTTTAAAAACGTGAAATTTTTATAGTTCAAAAAATGATATATATTTTATTTTTTAAAGTTTGTTCTATTTTATATGATTTTCTAAAAAAAAAATGAATTGAAACGTTTTTTCTTTTTTCTAATGTAATCTTGTAACAAAAAATGAAAAAAAAAAAAACAAAATTATTTAGGCCCGGTTCCATAACCATTTGGTTCTTATTTTTAGTTTTTCAAATTTAAGCCTCTCCCAAATTTTCTACAATGTGCTTCATCCTTCTTACCATGTATACATCTTTCCTTAAAAAGTAGGAGAAGACCAATCAACTTTTAAAAACAAAACAAAGTAGCTACCGAAAGTTTGTTTTTGTTTTTAAAAGTGAGTTAGTATTCTCCTACCTTCTTAAACAAAGATGGATAAATGGTAAGAATGATGGAGCACATTGTAGGGAATTTGAGAGAGAATAGACTTAAATTTGAAAAACTAAAAAACACGAAACCAAATGGTTATCAAACGGGGCCTTAATGGTTAGGAGTTGGTTTATCCATTTTAAAGAGGATTTAGAATGAGTATATTTACTTATTATTTCTCAAAAATCTACATTTAAATGAATTATTATAACTATTTAAACAATTAGGAGTGCACAAATAACCCGATAACCCGAAAAAACCCAAACCAGCACAACCCAATTTGTCGGATTGGGTTGAGTTGGGTTAAATACATAAATGAATTGGATTGGGTTCAAAATCATGGAATTTTCATAGGTTGGGTTGGGTCAAGGGTTGACCTACCAACCCAACCCGACCAACCAACATTTATTATTTAGTTTAAAAAATATATATTTTTACCTATAATATAGTTCTTATATTATTTAATTATTTATATTTTATATTGCATACTTATTTTATATTTATATTATATGTTGCATATTTATTTTATTTAATAATTATTATTAGACTTTTATTTTTTAATACTTTTTAAACTTTAAACCTATTGATAAGGTTTTTAAGTTATGTGAAGTTGAATTTTGTATTTACAAAAAAAATACACTTATGTTAATAGTGTGGAATCCATCTCAAAATCATTTGATGATGAGAGGAGTAGTCCACCTACATTATAAACACTTGCTGATATCCTCATCTTATCGATGTGAGATTCTCAACAATAACTTCTCATTTCAAATACATTTTCAAACAAATAATAGTCTCTAATTTTTCTATAATAAATTACATTCGAACAATTTTTGCTACAACTGTTCCATAAAAATTTACATCTAACCGAGGTATCATTAAAACCTCAATTTTTTAATTACTAAAAATAATTTTTCAAAGTAACTCCTCATTCAAACACCTTCCTACAATTATGATTCAATTTATAGGGTCAAAATTGAACATTTTGTGTATTTAACTTTCTTTTATACTTCTTCCTTTAAAATGTAAAATGACGTTAAAAACTTAGTTAATTTATCAATATATAGCAATATAAATAATATTCAAAATTGAGTGATTAAAAATGTATGTATATAATTTTTTTAGTACAAACTTGTTCTTTTGACATTTTTTTTCTTTTTTTGTTTTTAATTTATGACTGTTCGAATCATTAATATTAAGGGTTATGAGTGATGCTCAACTATTGTTGTTGTTGACATTTAGGGCGTGTTTGGTGCAGGGATTAGGGTTAAGTTAAGAGGGGTTGAGTTAACCTGGGTGTTAAGTTAAGCTGAGGAGTTAAGTTAAGCTGTGTTTAGTGGACAGACTTTTGTAAGCTGAATTAAGTTAAGCTGATTGTTGTTTGGTGAACAGGTTAAGTTAAGCTGAGTGTTAAGTTAAACTGTGTTTGGTATAAATGTTAAGTTAAGCTGAGTTTTTTTTTTTTTTTTTTAAGTTGAGTTTTTAAAAATTATATTTTTCATTTTTTATACATTTTAAAAATGGTTCTACTTGTTATATATGTTTTGAATATTCAACATTTTTCCCTAACAATATATAAAATAAAATTTATTTTAAATAGTATCAACATAATGTTCATTCCAAAGTCAAATTGGGATTTTGACATAATTGATGAAATTTATGTCAACAAAATAGGAGTCATATTTTAAATCATTGAGTTACATTAAAATTAAAAGTCTAAGCAATAATATACTACTGAATTAACATTCATTCATAATAATAGAGAAAATATAATTTGTCATAAGCCATCAAGCTCATAACAATAAAAGGAAAGTTTTAGATCCTACAATTAGTAAATATAATTTTTCATAGGTCATCAAGCTCATTAGTTGAAGTAGTTCGTTATGGTACTTGATATTCATTTAGTAAATATATTTTATAAGTATATATTTTATTACTTTTTTCAATTTTAACTAAATATCGTTTAAAAACAATATAACAAATTTAGGAAGACATTTCAATTATATCAAAACATTTAAATTAAATTACCTAATTTATATTGTTTAATAATTTATAATATATCATAGCTATAAAAAAATGGGAAAATTCATACATCACACGAATATAATATATAATAAATATTTTTCAATTAATTCCACAAACACAATTAATTTCACAAACAATATTCAATTAATATATAGACAAATTCCAATAGTATAGTATTCACTTTGTGCCACAATTTAATGTATTTAGTACCCCTTATTTATAATATGATAATTTAATTTTTTTTTTATGGTTGTTAAGATTTATAATTAGAATTAGATTTTATTTTCAAAAAAGTTGTTTTAATTAATTTCTGTACAAAGATTAGTTCTAAAAAAAAATAGTTTTAAAATTTATTGAAGAAAATTAGGGCAAAATTGGACAATAAAATAATAATTAAGGATATTTCTCCTCTCATTATTTCCTTCACCGTCGTCTCTGCTTCAGTTGTGGCTATCTTCTTCTTCAAAACCCATAAATGAAACTAATCGAAAATTAGTGAGAAAAAATAGAATCTCCATCAACATATCAACGTAATTTATATCTTCTTCTTCCAAACCCATTTAAGTTTCTTTATATCCCCCTTTCTATAGTTCTCTCTTGTTTGGGGCTAATTTTTTCAAAATCGATGGTAAAATGAGTTTCGATTTGTTTTCCATACACTCCACTACCAGCCCGTGCAATTATTTTTCCATTGATGTTGATTATAGATGAAACCCAAATTTTATATCATTTTTCCAAACAAAAATCTTTCGAATCCTAACCATTAATCCCTACCTTCCTAACCAAAATCATTAAAATCTGACTCAAATCGGAACTCATTAAACATGAAATCAACACATGAATCAAAAAGGAAAAATCTAACAATATTTAGAAGCAAAAGGAAGAAGATACGGACGATTGAAGAAGAAAAAATGAGAGAGAACTAAATCGCAACAAAAAAGAAGTAGGAGAGAGAATGAAACCGAGTGAAAAGGCTGAAATTTGCTAGGATTTTGAACAGTTTTCACTGTTCATATCCGACTTAAATTAACCCGTGTTGTGCTTTATGCTAGTCTGTCTGCCAAACGTGATTTTTGGGGATTAAGTTAATCCGAGCTAACTTAATCCTTCCCCCAAACACGCCCTTAGTGTTTTTGATTAACGAATGAAAAATATAATACATCTATTATTATTTAATTTCATGAAGAATTTGAATGTATAATTTTTTAATTATTAGATTATAAATAATACAAATAGACTACAATTTTGTTTGTACATCTATTATTTACTTGCTTACATCAGGAATCTCTAGAGAGAATATTTGTATATCTCAACATTTGAAATTTGGTAACGGTAGGGGAATTTTATGCGTTTGGAAAAAAATATATATAATGGAAGACGATTCTGAGATGATGACGTAAAAAATCCATATGGTGATTTGATTTTGTTTTGTTTTTTAATGGAATTGAACAAAATATAAATAGTAAAGTAATGATAAATAGTAAGTAAACAAGTATTATTTTTTTCCTTTTAGCCTAACAACATTGGTATATATTCAATAATTATGATGTTATAAGTTCAAATTCGATAACTATATATATTTATAAACATGATATTTATTTATTTATATTGTGGAACTTTGTTGGGTAATTTAAATACTTCAGAAAATGAAATATAGAAAGAAAATAAATTTTAAAAACAAAAAACAATCACATGATACACAAGGATTTCTTCATTTTTAAAAAAGTTTACAATAATTTAATAGTTTCTTAGCTAAAAAAGTTTTAGGGTTTTATTTTTTATTAATTTTTTTTTTTTTTTTTTTTATGGATGTTTTATTGGAAAAAAAAGAGAGAAAGGAACAAAGACAACGAGGCAAACTGTCGTCTTGTGAATCCTCCATTTTCCATTTTCCATTTTCACTAACCTGGACCTCTTCTTCTTCTTTTTTCTTCCTAAATCTCTTTTGAAATTTTAAATTTTTGTTGTGCAAATTCTAGATAAATGTCTAATCTAAGAGTGAATGCACAATTAAACAATTCATAACAAGACATAAA
>JBBMEF010051878.1:0-12649 GCA_037832685.1 Sicyos baderoa
GGTGGGGTTTGGAGGTGGGGGGGGGGAAAGGTTTTTTTTTTTTTTTTTTTTTTTTTTTTTTTTTTTTTTTTTTTTTTTTTAAGAAATGTAATATGGATTATAGTATAATTTCAACATTTTTAACCAACGCATAATTCTTATGGTTTGTTATTGTTGTTTTTTTTTTTTTTTTGAGAAAGTTTGTTATCGTTGCTTAAAAAATAGTAAATATGCAGAAAACAATTGAATCCACCTTTTAAACGACTCTAGATTTCAATTCATGTGCTATAGAGAGTAAAACAGATTGTGATATCTTGTATTGCCGAATAATTATGAGGTTAGAGATTCAAATATCTCAAATTATTGTTGAATTTTAAAAAAGATCCAACTTTTATATATATATATATATATATATATATATAATTATTATATAAAAAGTTTATTCTACATAGAAAATTCTAACTTTTATAGTAGTGTAGCCTATTTAAACTAAAAGATTATAAATTTAAATTTAATATTTTATTGAACTAAACATCATACTATCCTACAGGTAAATTTTAACTTTTCTATATTATTATGGATTAGAACTTCATAGGGTGGTAGCTCAAATGGTCATAGAGGATTTTGAAGTGTAAATTAATACATACGAGTTTGATTGGCATATAAATATTGTAGGGTCAGACGGTATGCCCCGTGACATTAATCGAGGTGCGCTTGTACACGCAAGCTGGCCCAGATAGTCACGAAAAAAAATGTCATGTGTATACTCATGGATAACTAAGAAATCATGGTTCTGCTCCACAAACTCCAAGTCTCCCATCATAGTAGAATTGAAGAGACAAAAACAACAACAAAAAATGATGTAAAAAAAAGTGTGAGATTTAGGCCCAATCGTTTAAGGTTATTTAAACCGAATTGACCTAACACTAGCAGTAGATATGTGTACCAGTATTGATAACACACCTCGGATGTTTATTTGCCATATTTAAGAAGTTGATGATTTATTAATTTTTCTTAAAAAATTGTATTCAAATGATTTTTTTTTGTGACTATTTCAAAATAATTCATTACTTTTTTAATCAAAATCTTATTTATAATCATTTATTTATAACTAATTAAAATAATTTCTCATTCCTAAACTAGTATTGATAACACATGAAGTGTTTGCATTTGAGACGTTGGTGTTGAATTGGTATACAAATAAACAATAAATTAATTGCGTCACTGATTCATTTAATACTTAAAAATTAAACGAGTTTTTTTATTATAATTATAAATTTATAACTACTCGAAATAACTCATAAAACTTATTTTTCAACCAAAACTTCATCCAAACGCCTCGAAAAGCATTTATCCCACACAGCACAAAAAGTAACACCACAATAATAAAAACAACCACCACACACACAACAAACAATAGAGCCAGGTAGCTTAGCACACAACCATAAATACCCAAAAACAAAAACCACAAAATCCCCTTTCAAAATCATGAATTCCCAATCCACAATTATTCCCTAAACTCAAATCCCAATCCCCAAATGGGTTCTCTTCAAAACCCTCCAAATTCTCTCTTCCTTTTCCTCTCAATTTCGCGCCTAATTTTCTTCGCCATCGCCGCCGCAGACACCAAATCCTTGGTTTTCAAGGGCTGTTCCCCGCAAAAAATCCAAGACCCATCTGGAATTTACGCCCAAAATCTCAAATCCCTTTTCTCTACACTCATTTCCCAATCATCCCAGAAACCCTTCTTCGCCGCCAGCTCCGGCGACGGCGGAAATGCGATTCAGGGCTTGTTCCAATGCAGAGGCGACCTCACAATCCCACAGTGCAGCGACTGCGTCGGCAAGATTCCGGCCATGGCGGACAAGCTCTGCGGCCGGGCCGTGGCGGCGAGGGTCCAACTCGTCGGCTGCTATTTGCGCTACGAGGTCGCCGGATTCCGGCAAGTTTCGGGGCTGGAGCTGCTGTTCAAGGTTTGTGGGGCGATTCAGGTCGCCGGAAGTGGGTTTGATGAGAGGAGAAATGCGGCTTTTGAAATGGTCGAAAATGGGGTTAAAAATGGCGGTGCTCTGTTTTATACTGGAAGTTATCGGTCGCTTTATGTTTTGGGGCAGTGCCAGGGCGATTTGAGCGGCGGCGATTGCGGCGGCTGTGTGAAGACGGCGGCGGAGCGGGCAAATAGTGAGTGCGGTTATGCAATTTCCGGGCAGATTTATTTGAACAAGTGCTATGTTAGTTACAGTTACTACCCAAATGGAATTCCCAGTATATCCTCATCTTCAGGTAATTATTAATTTTTTTATTTTGAATATAAATTGGGTGAGGCGACCACAAACCTACCGATAATAACAATGGTATTGTGATTGTAGTGTTGAAGTAGATTATACAATAAAATCAACACGTCACTAACTTAGTGTAAATGATTATTAAATTTGAGAAACAGAGAGAGTAATAATTATAAACCTTTAATTCTTTGGTGTGAATTTTTATATTTATTCATTTTGGGTAGTTCAAATTTCGCTTTCAATTGTTTAACATGAGAAAGAGAGAATGGAGATTGCGGTGATTTTCAATTTTTTTTTTTCAATACATCGAAAATGGGTTAAATACCAATTTTTGGAATCGAAACCGTGATGCTGGTTTGAAATTGGTTTACGATCAAACAATGAAATCATTGCGTGACTGACCCTATTTTCATTTTTCTTTTAGTAGAACACTATTGAAGATGGAGATTCTAAATTATAACTTACAGATAGATGATAAATGTTAATTATATTTAGGCTTAATTTACTTTTTGTCAACTTCTACTTTTTGTTGTTCATTAAGCTGAGCTACATTTCTTTACTGTTTGATATATAGTTTTTGATCTTATAGTATTTTTTTTAGTTCAAAAAGAAAAATTTGCATACATATTCTAACCATTTTTATTATTTTAACATTGTTATTATAATTGTGTTAAGTGGTAGGCCCAATGAAGGGACATATTTTTCTAATCTAATTTCAAATACAACGATCGAATTTCAAAAACCAGTTTCTTGCTATGATTGGTAGAGCGTTGGATGTTTCGATTTAAGATAATATATAGGGTTAACTCCTATGGGTTGACATAGTGGTAAAATGTGGACTTTACCACTTATAAAATGCTTAGAGATTACGAATTGATTTATAATAGTCACGTACGTAAAAATTAATTTTTAAATGTGTCAGATCAAATAATTATCTTATGAAAATAGCCTAGGAATAGACAAGTAAGAAACCAAAGGAACACAAATATAAAGTTTAAGATTAGATTTATAATTTAATTTCTTCTTTTCTCAATCCAACTCACTTACATTTCTTTTAATTACTATATTCAAGCTCCTTGTGACCCACTTTGCTTTTTTATTGAAAATGGACAAAAAGAGTGATTCAATATAAAAATCTAAAGAGGGAGCCTTTTGGGTCATTTTCAATTCATGCAAGTATAGAATATACATTTCTTGGTGATGACTTTAATGGCATATTGATTGGCTTGAAATGGTGTAGGGTCTAACCATAATGCACAAAGAACAGCAGCCATTGCAGTGGGAGGCTTTGCAGCTTTGGCATTCCTTATTGTTTGCTTGCTCTTTGTTAGAACAGTGATGAAGAAAAAAGGTAAACATGGAGGCTGATTTCTCTCATTTTCATTGTAATTTTCATCCTACATAACTTAGTCTTTTGAATGAAGATAGCACAATACTTTTATTATCGGTTAGTATTCGGGTCATCTTGCACGCACTTCAATCCATACTTTCTTTTGTAATTACCAATGTAGGGTAAACTATATGGTTTTTGTGAAGATTGTATAGAAATTTTATATGGGTTTGTTGGATCCAATGTTGATTTTCATTTTGTAAGTTAATGGAAAAGAGAGTAAAGTTTGAGGAAGATTACATGGAAAAAAGTGCAACAAAGAAAGAAAAGGTGTTTGTCTTCTTCTCACTTCAACAATCTTTATTTCAATCTCCTTTGTTATACTTTATTTTTCTTTAGCTTGCAGCCATATTAGTTTTTTGAAACCTAGCTTGTAGCCATAACTTAAAGGGCAAGAATAGTTTTTTTGTGAAAATTTATAATATTCCTATAGTTTTATATATATATATAATTTCAATAATACTTCAGATGAGAATTATGAACACTTTACTATCAGGTCATGCATCATGCCATTGAGTAACTCTTTTTATGATATTCCTATATAGTCTCTCTCAGTTCACACACTTAGGCCTCATTTTAAAATCATTTGATTTTTTTTTTACTGTTTATAAATTTAAACTTATTTTTACTCCAATTTTTTACAATATATTCCTTCTTTTACAGAGTATCGATATTTTCTTATGAAAGTATGTGAATACTATCAAATTTCAAAAACGAAAATAAACTTTTGGAAGCTACTTTTTTTGTTTATAAATTTTGGTTTGATTTCTAAAATTATAGATAAGATGTAGATATCCAAGTAAGAAAAATATAGGGTAAGATAGTTATTTTAGTCTTGAATATAAAAAAAAACAAAATGATTATCAAAAGGAACTTAATTTTTTTTTCTTACTTGGATATCAATAAAAGTGCACACCCGCACTAAACCCAAACCTCTTGAATTTTTCTGCTACAAATGAATTAATTTTAATTTTGTACTATAGATGGAAATATTTTGTATTTTTTTATTATACATCCAAAATCTCATACATATATATATATGCTTCCGGTTGAAAACATACATATAGCTGAACTTCATTCTTCAACGAATAAATTTCCACACCCGCACGTTGAACTTCACAGAAAAAAAAAAAAAAAAAAAACTTTAAAATCTGCAATATTATACCAGAAAAAAAAAAAAAAGACATTTTTTTTTCTTCAAAAAAACTAGAATCCTTAATAACCAAAATATTGACCTAACTACCTTTCATCCTTTATGGGTGTGGCTGTCTCCATCTTGAATGGACAAACTTTTGCTTTTTACAAATGGACAAGAGAGCCCAATATGTCAATGATTGAAAAACATTCCCCAATTATCTCCAACAGCACAAATTTCATCTGAAATTGCAATGAACCAATACACAATTCATGTATAAACATAGAGATGAGAGAGTATGAAAGCCATTCTTCCTAATAAAAAGTAGTGGATACATCAGAAATTCAATTAATTACATGTCATTTTCTTCATACCTAAGGATAAAATCAAGCTCACAATGAAGCTTTTTTATAATTTTATCAGCCAATGCCTAAATCTCATATCTTCTTTCTTTTTCTCCAAAAGAAGAAATCAGAAGCACACCATAAAGGCATCTGATAAACTTTTATAAGCATTACAGTTCAGTTCATAAGCTTCAAAATATACTTACTCTTGAAGCAATCTACTCCAAACTTTCTTCCCAAAAGAGCTTCACTTCTACTATTGACTGAAAGAGAGTAACACTTATCATTATTTCCACGAGTTAACCGACTTCAAATTGATCACGACATATAAAAGTTGCCGATATCGTGCATTGGAAGGCTACTAAAAGGTGGTACTTTTTTTTAATAAGAAACAATTTCATTTATAGATGAAAAAGGAGGAAGACTCCGAGCACCTAAAGGTAAATTACAATATGAGCTAAAAGGTAGTACTTCATGTATGAAGTTCACACCATAATGTTATTTTGATTAGTTCAATATATAGGGTATGAGTATAAGGATTTGAATCTCAAACTCTTGGCCAATGGTAAGATATATGTCTTAACTATGAGGAAAGACCAATAAACCCCTCGTGTCAACCATCGACCATTAGGACATTTACCATGAAAAATTGAAATGATGTATAGTAGCATAATGAGATCACATAATATATTCTAGAAAAATACTCCCCTACATGTGAATATGTAGGGGACTCTACTTATGGTGCATATATGCCTAAGAAGAGTGCATTTCATCCACGTGTAGAGAAGTATTTCTCTATATTCTATACACAAATAATCTCTATGTTCACTCTTTTCGGCTGGAAAGGGCAAACATAAAATATAAAGACATAAGAAAAAACAGGGAAACAGAAGAGATTAAAAAAAGCACAATGAAAATATAGAGAACAAATTGTGGGAGCTGTAAACCATCTACCAAAAGTTTACTCTATTTATCAATCATAGGCTGATTTAATGGCCAAAAAGATTATGTCCCGTGAAAATAGTCGAGCAGCGCATATGGTGGTCCACTCCAGGTTGAAGGTGCAAAGTACTATTTCGTACCAACTAAGGGAAACAAAATCAAGAAATTGAGCAGAGGTGCAACTGTCCAATGTGATGCAATCCGCAGGAACTTGACAAGATTTTGAGATAGAATACCTTAAAATCCTTCTTTACCTACAACAGCATGAACAACTTTGCAGACTCTTTATAAGGGCGAGTTTCTGCAACCTGATTCAGAATCTAACCGTTTCCGGTCCCTAAAGGATGGCATGGTGGTCAAAGGCTTAGGCTTTGAAGGTGTGCTCCTCTCAAGGTTCCAGATTTAAGACTTATCTGTGACATTTATTTGTAGAAACCTCCCGTGTCTCCACTCTTTCGATGTCTCTTGGTGCCTAGCCTAGAGGCGGGTGTGGTTATCCCGGATATAGTGGAGCAAGACTCCGATTTCCCTTTCAAAAAAAGAAAATCTAGCAGTTTCCATGGACATCCTATGTCAAATTCCCTTCGTCAGGCCTGTCGGTCAAAGAGTTTTTCCGTGTCATCAAACAAGCATATGACCACCCTATTTATATCAAAAAATCACATGCCGAGCAAGTTCTAATATGCTCAGAGACTCAGATAAGAAGTATGGTAAAAACAAAATTTCCCAACAGTGAGATGGCTAGATGTTTTTTTTTTTTTTTTCAAAAAACAAATAGAGCCCTACAAGTTTCTGCCTTTCTAACCCCCTGCACAAACCTATGAATTCAAATAACCTAATTACCCTTCTTAAATCCTTCTTTTGCGTGGCTCAAAAGTAAACTGAACCACCTCACTGTAATGTAACCACAAAGTGGATTCACAGTTCAACACACCACAAGCTCTTGGACAACTAAAAGTAGACATCATGGCTCAAGATAAAATCAACATAAGATCGCCCCTGCTTGACCATGTTTTTGTTAATCCAATAGCACATACTATACACGTGTTAAAAAAAGGCCAGAGAAACTGATTGATGTGATTGACTCGACGACAGAATAGTCTTGATTAAACCATCATGAGTTGGCTTGGTAGTCGAGACTCAAAAGAACCTTGGAGAACTAAGAGGTGATGATTAATCTACAGTGACCACCTACCGAGAAATTAATTACCTACAAGTTTCTTTGACAACAAAATGTAGAAAGGATAAAAATGGTTGAGGTGTACGTAAACTGGCCTAGACACTCACATATATCAAAAGAAAAATTGTAAGGGCCAAGTTAAGGGTTTTTGTATATAGGAAACGAAAACATTTTCATTGATCAGATTAAAGTGTTACAAGATTTTGGTCAGGTTCTAAACAACTTCTACAATAAGATAATAAGGTAAATACAAAAATCCATTTCATGAAGTTGAACGTCCAACTTTGAGTCCAAAAAGAAAGTCTTGCATATCCAAAGGGTTATCTCATACTTCCTATCCTTGCACAACTTTGAAACCAATAGTGTGTACGATGGGGTAATTGGAGGACAAATTAACCAAAGAAATGAACTAGATATTAATTTATTTCTGAGTCAGGAGTTGAAATAACAATCTCGAATTGGTAAATATCCCACAAATTGGATATTAATGAAAACATTGCATACCCCACTAAAGATCAGAGGTTCAAAGTTCAAATTTCTGTCCCTTGTTGAGCTAAAAAATATAGATATATACCAATGTGCATCATTATCGGTTGAGATGCCTTGGAACTATAATACCCAAAAATTGGGTTTTTGTTTTTCGGGTTGTTTTATGTATTGGGTCATATTTTATAATAGGATTTTATGAGAATATAATATATAAACTCTCTTAAAATCCTGACGTAGCTAACACGCCATTAGCAAACCACGTAAATCATACTGTTTTGTTTCACTTTTTTATCATTTTCTTTGATGGTTGTTTTTGATTTCATAACATTATCAATCTAGATAAATTTGTCTGATTAGTCAAATTATCTTTAAAAATACAACATAAACTTCATCATTTCAAAGGATTCTGAACCAGAGCTTAAAATCTAGCAAGAAATATTTATTCTCAATAACGTATCAAATAGGGCTTTGAATTGAAAGCATCAATAAACCAATTCAGAATGCCTTATAAACTACAACTTAACGAAAAACTCTTCTAATTAGACAAGTAATCATCAGAAACTACTCAATCCACAAGCTTAAAACCTTAATTAGATAAGTAATGAGCTTTTTTTATATATATATATATATATCCGTGACTGTTCGGACTGGCTTCCGCACAACTCGATTAATGTCACGGGACATACCGTCTGACACCTCGACTAATTAGATAAGTAATGAGCTTTTTTTTTTTTTTTTGGATTTTGCATCATCAGCATATTCTAACCTAATGTTATATTTGCTATACAATTTCTAAAATTATTCGTGGATAATATATCATTAAATGATAGCTAAATATAAATTTTAGAAATCGGACTTATAGTCATAGAATTAAATTGAATTTTCGTCAAAGAATCAAACTATTACACCCATATATATTTGAATACATAAAATACATTTATACTTTCTTTTTTGTTGTTAGTACGTCAACAAAGTAGTTAGATTAAAATAATAATAATAATAATAATAATAAAAAAAAAAAAAAAAAAAAAAAACTCCATTGCGAAGAAAAGTTATTCGAGATGGTTCTTATTAATTTCTTGAAAAGTAAGCTTCAACTTTTTTGTTGTTTAATTCTATATGGTCAGATGGGTTTTCTCGAAAAAATAATCGATTTTGGAATCCAAATGATGAAAATCCGAGAAAACAGCATTTTCTTCTTTTTTGTTTTGTATTCAAACGAATAATTTGAAATGAAAAATGTATAAAACCCTTCATAATGTTATAAACACAGGTTATTTTTGTTAAATTAAAATATATGTTAAAAGTATATGATATGCATGACTTAAACTAATATTTGTATGACATCTCGATGACATATATGTCAATTCATACACAATCATTCCTAACAGACAATATTAAAACTCATGCTGTAAAATGTAAATATTGTACATAACTACAAATATATTAGTCCCAATGGAGAGGGACAGTGGATAAAGACTTGATTCAAAAAATTTGGTTCGAGACTCACTAGTTATTTTTTTAAATAATAAAATATAAATTCTAACTTTTGAAACTGTGAGAACTGACTTTAAGTTTCTGGACTACTTTTATATTTTACCCATAACTATCGATAGATCCGTCATTTAATTTGTTAATTTTCTAAATATGGATCTTTTGACTAAATGAACAAAATTAAAAATGGTCTAAATAAATCCAAAATTCGAGCATAGCCTATGTACATATGGATTGCACAAATTAGGGGTGCACACTAATCCGACAACCCGAGAAATTCAAACCAACCCAACCTAAATTGTCGGGTTGAGTTGAATATATAAATGGGTTGGGTTGGGTTGAAAATCATGGAATTTTCATGGGTTGGGTTCGGTCAAGGGTTGACCTAAATCAACCCAACTCAACCCGACCAACCCGAATTTCATATTTAGTTTTAAAAAAATATATATTTTTACCCATACATAATTATTATGTTATTTAATTATTTATATTATATGTTGCATATTTATTTTATTTAATTATTATTGTTAGAATTTTATTTTTTAATATTTTTTAAACCTATTAATAAGGTTTTGAAGTAAGGTAAACTTGAATTTTGCATTAGTAATAAGAGTATACTTATGCTAATATTAGTCCTAAATTTCTATGAATCGAAAAAGAGGCGTTAGAAATGGTTTATTGAGTACATTTGTTATCATGATGAGTTTTTTAAATTTTAGCTTAGTTGCAAATTATGAACCCGATAACCCAACCCAACCCGAAAATATAGGGTTGAGTTGGGTTGGATTGTGTCTTTAATTGGGTTGGGTTGGGTCGGAGAATTGACCAACCCGAATTTTTGGATTGGGTTGAAAATCACCTCAATCCAACTCAACCCAACCCATGTTCACCCCTAGCACAAACCATCAAACCAAGAGGTACATACAAAGATAATAAAAACAAGTGATTTGTCGAGTCATATATATATATATATATATAAATAAATTAAATCAAATACACGTATTGCCTCTTGTCACAATTCTACAATATAGAACAAAAGCAACATATCTTTTTATAATGTTATACAATATTTCTTAACTTGGAACTTTGAGATTGATGTAGACTTAGTAGCATTATTCTCTCAATCAACCACTATCATTCTCATTTTTTTTTTAAATATAATTAACTTTTAATAATAATTTTCAAACAACCTCTTGGTCTTACACGGAATTCGAATTAGTAAAAAGACATAGTCAAACGTCACAATATAAATATATTTTGTAATAAAAATTAGCTAAAATATTATATTTATAGAACAAAATTGAAAATAATTGCACGTATACCAAAAAACTAAAAATAGTAAGTGATTGAGTTCAATCAGAGTTCAATTATTAGTTATTGAATGAGCTCAATCAGTTGAACTTAATCACTTAACAAATTGATTAAGTTCAATCACTAGTTATTGATTGAGTTCAATCACCCAAATTTTTTTTGTATAAACGATTTTTTGTATAAACAATTTATAGGTAATTCTAAAATTGATATACATAACAAATTTCCATTTAAAAATACATTCCATTAAATTTTTTACATTTTCCTTTTTTTTTCCTTTCAATTCGTGGTCGATACTGGTCAACCGGTCAAGGAAACAATAACCGGCTGAAGTGGGAGTCTCCAACTACTCGATCGCCGGAGCATAAAGTCCGATGTCGGGTGGGGCCCGCCGGAGAGGTTTCGCGCCCAAAGAAATGTGGGTCCCACGAGGCTCAACCTCCGACGTGTCCAGCAGTTGATGGGAAGAGGGTCCCACCTTGTCGGGATCAATTTAAGAAACATTTGAGTGCGGGCCCCGTTTTTTCGTTCCATGCTAAATATCGTATCTTTTTATTTATCGGAGCGATAATCGTCCGATTTTTACCATATTTTTCCAAAAAATAAATCTCTTTTATTATTTGTGAAAAATATCGTATTAACTATGTTACTTTTGACATAAAAGATGGTGTTAAAGTTATAAATAAGATGATATATTTTTTTTTGAAAAATAAAAAGATAACATAGGTTAGAAGGTTGGGTACACTTATATTAATGAATATATATATATATAATAAAAAAATTGGTCTCCAAAATCTAAAAAGATGCATATGAGCAAAAACAAACATAATTACATTAAGTAAGATTTAATAATTTTGAGATTATAGATTTGAATTCTATTTTTTAATAATTTCTTAGAATTTAATTGAGTAAGATTTAATAATTTTGAGATTATAGATTTAAATTTTATTTTTTAATAATTTCTTAGAATTTAAACATTCACCGTAAGTTCAAATATAGTGGTTGATTTTTTTTTTTTTTTTTTGGAAATCCACTAAAATTTATTGCATTGGGAAATGTCAAGTTGGTAGAAGAGTGGGGTTTTGATTGATTAGTTTATACGCTATTATATTTCTATATGAAGAAGGATATAGTGAAGGACAGGTATTTTCTTTTTCTTTTTTTCGAAAAAAATAATAATAAAATATCCACGCATAACATGGTGTCAAACTAAAAAAAAGGGGACAAATTACACTAAAAAATGTATGTTATTATTTCCATAAAGGTATGTCGTTGTGGTTGAGTAGGTTCTTGAACTTTAAATTTATTTCTCAAAATTTCTAATTTACTTCTATGAATCTTCTATTTATAACATTTTTAAAATCAAATAAACATAAATTTAATTTAACTCCCTGTCTAATAACATTACATTTTCAATTACATGCTAAATATGTTAAAAGATTAAAAAAGAAATGTTGCATATATAACAAGTGAATTAGATTCAAAAAAAAAAAAAAAAAACTATCAAAGCATGGCCTAATATTATAAGAGAGTATTTAAAAGCTAAGAGATGACAGTTCAATCATTTAAATTATAGAGTCAATAACAATAATCGATATGTCTTTAAGTTTGGGAGATAGACACCAACAAATTTTTTTTTTTTTTTTTTGAAAAAAAAACTTCATTAACCAAACAAACCTTACAACCTAACCTCCCAACGAGGCAAAACCGCTAACGTGGACATCCTCCACCACTGAACTTGGTCCCGATCCACAGATTGGAGGGTGACCAACCAGACTAAAGGAAAATTATCGAATAGATAGTCAAAATCAATTTTGAAACAAGTCAAGGTTAAGACCTTAACTAAACTTGGAAAAGAAATTTCCAAAGAAGACTAATTTAACATCGTCAACTTCGCAATGGTCGACTTTCGATGAACTTTAGGAGATAACCCTTGGAGCGTAGAATCTACTGAGGTACATGATCCCACCAAAGTTAAGAGAAAAAGAAAAGTTCCTGAATAGGACCTTTCCTTATCCCAAATTGACCGAGTCCAATATTGATAAAGAACACCTATGTCAATAAGTTCCACAGTGAAAGGAAAAAATAAAAGACACATAA
>JBBMEF010051909.1:0-12647 GCA_037832685.1 Sicyos baderoa
TCCATCAATAATGTACTCCATCAATAATATCTGATAGACTCCATCAATAATATCTGATAGACTCCATCAATAGTGTTCGATAGAATCTATCAAAAAAAATTGTTATATTTGCAATATTTTTAAAAAGTTGCTATAATTCTAATGCAGAATAGAAAATTTGCTATACAACGCAAATTCCCTATATATATTCTATTTTATTTTGTGATTTAAAATATTTTGTGGAACAAGAATTGGAAGGGATCGCCAACTGTGGGAAGCTAGTCCTGAAAATTGAGAATGGGCGGCTCAGTATGGGTTGTGGGGGCTTTTCTAGTTAATTTTTTCTTAAGTGAAATAAGATTAAACTATATAATTAATAATAGTATATGCTAAGATGTCAAGAAAGATTGATTTAAGATGTATGAGAGAGTTCAAAGTTACTCAAAATTAAAATTATTCACAGGTCATATTTATCTAGAATGTTGAACTTTATCCAAAATTTCCAAGAAGCAAACGATAGATTAGGATTGCTGTGGTTGGAAAATTTTGAAAAATGTGTATAACAATGGTACTAAATAATATTGCTCAAAGCTAGGAATGCTTTACAATTCACATCACTATTTGAAATCCATTAAAGACCTAGCTCAACAAATCCTTAACCATATATATATATATAGAGAGCGCGCTAATAAATTAAACCATTAAGTGTAATGGGGGAGTATCCAAGTGGATGTCAATTATCATATGTTCATTAGCATGCGATTTTTTGAATGAAGTAAAAATAAAGTCATGAGAATTTATACTAAGTGAGTAATATCATACAAATGTAGAAATCTATCGAAAATATGTGTCCCAATTAAACATATCTAAGATAACCCTTAATTTAGCCATTTCGATAGAAATCTCGGGTGTTGATCAAATAATTTGTGATCCTCAATGACTATGTCATAGTTAGTCATAGTGAATATGTATTTGAATATTTTGTATTCATAAGCTTATATATAATTGTCATTGAATGACTTTTATGACATTTATAGTAATTGTCATAGAAAGGTCGAATTTGTTGTAGTGATTGTTGAACTTATGTGTTCACAAATGTAATTTGAATAGATTTGTAGTTGGTGTGCTCCAAGTATGATTCAAAGGGATGATTATTGGGTGAAGATACTCTTCCGTAGTACTTTGTTTGAATGAGGGATTTGTTGGTAAATTGTAATACAATCATCTCAATTGGTATGACAGTTTTTTACCGAAACAAAAAAAAAAAAAAAAAACTATAATGATTTACACTAGAAGTGGTTAATACTATATTTATATGGATCTAATAAATAAATAAAATTGTGTCCACTTTAACTTTTGTCGGGAGACATACTCTTAGCCCTACGTTATATGGATGTCAAGAAAATTTATAGGAAATTAATTCTTATGTAAGTGTGATCATTGTAAATTGAACTCATCACTTTTTAGTTCTCCTATATTCTGTTAATTACTAGACTACTTCATGATAATTTGTTCAATTTTTTTTATTCTTTATGCGATATGGTGTTACTTTTTCTATGAAGTAACATCCAAATTAAAAAAATCGCCCGATAAATTATGTAAGCTCTAAGTATAAGGTCTTGTAGAGCGTGCCGATAAAACGAGAGGCTTATGGCATCTCGGAGGTCGAATCTAAAAGATGGAGTTGACATCACCAAATTGTTTCTCCCTCCAAAATTGACAAGTTTTCGCATATTAATTAGCAATGTTGTAATGTGATTTGGCTTTTTGAAATGTTGAGAAAAGTTATAAGTAGAAATGGAGGCGATCAAGTATAGAGTTGTGCAATGAATGATCATTCCGATAGAAATGGCTGTATGTTTTGATTATAGCATTGAAGAACCAAATGAGTCACTATCAAAAGCAATATCAAAGTGGTTGGATTTGATGAATGACAACCATTACATGCACAAATAAAATCATTCAACGCATAGAGAGAAAGATTAGTGAAGTGTGAGATTGAGAATTGATTTAAAGGTATGGCTACTAAATGGAGGTCTATAAAGTGGAATTGACCTACATTTCATGCCCATTTCTTCTATTGTACAATTGCAAGGTGGTTAATTTATTTATTTTTTTAAGATGCTAATTGAAGTCTTATCTCCAAAGGTGTGCTTAAATTGATAGAATTCAATAATATATTGTTGTTATGAGTAAATTTAGACTATAAAATCAAATAAATGAGTACGCAAGAAGCTTACCGTTAGGATCTCACAAATGTCCCATATTGAAAAGTGAGAGAGTATAACATCAATATAAAAGAGATATGAGTTATTCCCCTCATTGCCAATTGATTTTGAGGTGGAACCTCATATTCTCTCACATGGCATCATAGCTCATAAAGTCCAAACGGGTCCAATAAAAATGAAATTGAGATCTGATGCAAGATTGGTGAGCCCAAAAGAGGCACTATCTTGAGGGAATATCAATATAAAAGAGATGTGAGTTACTCCCCTCATTGTCAATCTCATATTCGCTAATAACATTACCTTGGGCTTGACCCAAGCACAAGGGGCGTTGCTTCATACGTCAATATTATAATGGGTATTAATGAGATGAAATTTCTCTCAACATCTATTTAAAGATTTTAGAATCGTAAGTATTTTATCTTTTATTTTAGAGGAAGTAGTCATTTGTTATTATTTTCAATGACATAATATAATCTTTATTTTAGAATAGGAAGGTTAATTCTAAGTCAATCTCATTATAGGTACTCTAATTAAAGTAATTTATTCTTCTCTAAATTCTTACCTTGATACACTTTTACTCTCTACCCTAAGCACGTGACAAACACCACACCAAGTTACAATACTTCTTGTTTTTAAATGAAAGCAAGTAAAAACTAAATAAAAATGTTTCAGTTTACTTTCAATATTATTGACATTTAAACTCTACCACAACAATTGAGGAGGGGAGGGTTTAAATTTTTCGCTTTCAAGTAAATAATTTTTTTCCAATTTTTAACTTCAGAATTGTTTGTAGTTGTGATTATTTTGGGCTTTAGTCGCATGCCCAGTTCATAAATTGGGCCTAAGGTTATAAATGTGGACCGATGATGTCAACTCAACTCAAATGAAGATCGTTTGGGCCCAAACTTCAAACAAAATTTAGAAAAACTTACCCCAACTTTAACCATTAATATTTAGGGAAAACTTCGCAAATGTCCAATTTAAGAAATTAACTCAAGTAAATGTCTACGATTTTTTTGTATTGAAATGCATGTCCATTTTTTTATTTAAGAAATAAACTCTAAATAATTAAATATACAATAGACTAATATACCCCTGGACTTTAAATTAATTTAGTTTTTTATGTATTGTTACAAAAATTAAATATGAACTATTGTAACAACCATCCAAAATTTAAAGGGAATTGAAATTTAAATATGAAACAAACTTCTAACAGAATCCCAACCAATATGAACTTTTCGTTACAAAAATTTAAAACAAAAACGGATGAAAATACAAATTTTAATTTTAATTTTTTACCTTATTGTATGTACGTATGAAACATACAACCCCATCTCCATGCCGCCGAAACCAGTTTTCACGTATTCAACAAAGAAACCAGTTTTACCTTCTTTTTTTTTTACCTTATCATGCGACTGTACGTACTCGTATACAACCTAATATCTGGTTAACAAGAAATTGAATCGGACATTATACCTGAGTTCTTTTCAATTAAGTTGCCAGCAAATTTTGATAGGAAGACGTATGAGTCTTCTGGCATTCCCATCATGCGTTCAAGGGCACGTGTGAGAGTCAGTGAACTTCCTAACCATCCAAAGGTTGTTGCCCCTATAGACAGACGCATGAATGCAGTACGTAAACTATAACTTACTAGACTTTATGGTGCTAAACTGGAAGCTTGTGCTTAGTGCGAACTTACAGAATGCTTCCTTCAAATCGTCCTTGTTTGGAAACATTGTACCTCGCACTTTGACATAGCAGTGTGTCTGGACTGTACGTATCTGTACGCATATATAGTTGTGATTTCAGCTATGATGCAACAGTTGGTATTCAGCCTGTTGCCAAAGTCATTGACCATCCACAGAGCATCGCTATCTTCAATTAGATCTATAACCTTACTTTTTGGCAGACCTCAATTTGTAAATGCATAGACTTTAAATTTTGGAACCCTTCTTGAGTTCAAGTCGTGTTGATGGATAAAAAAAGTTGAGGTATCGTGCACCAATTGACCACATCAATTAGAGACACCATGCTAATTTGAGTACACATTGCTCGAGTCCCAACGTCCATCGATTGCAATGATATTATGAATTTTTTTCCATTGACAACAAGTTTTGGATCATGTGAAAAAAAAAAAAAAAAAAAAAAAAAAAAAAAAGAAGAAGTGATCACCTCCCAATGGTGAAAAACACAGAGAAAAAAATGAGAAAAAAATGTGTTCAATATTGAATCATTGATCAAATGTGATGAAATATATTGATTTTTAAATATGGTAGTTGATTATTCCTAAATGAATGGGATAATTAGTTGACCAAAATTATTAATATTTTAAAAAAAAATCATTTTCTACAATTATTTTCTCCTTGATTCATGGGATGGTGAGTCAACGAAGTGAATTTATCTTTTTTTTAATTATTTTTCTTTAATTTTGCAGTAAATATGTGATAAGGGTAGTATAGGTAGAATTAATTTATCTCACTTCATAAATTTTAGTTTAGACATGCATTTAAACACAAAAAAAAGTGTAGACAATCACTTGAGATAGTTCCTAATTTTAGACATTTAATACCATTTCCCTAATATTAATGAGTATTGTTACATATTTTCTTATAATACATAATATTAAGGTAATTTACACTATATAGTAAATTTCCTACTCTACATTAGAATTATAGCAATTTTAAAAAAATATTGCAAATATAGCAACTTTTTTTGATAGACTCTATCAAACACTATTGATAGAGTCTATCAGACACTATTGATGGAGTCGATTGATGGAGTCTATCAAACACTATTGATGGAGTCTATAAATCTGAATTTGCTATATTTGCAAATATTTTCAAAAAGTTGCTATTTATTCAATTTTTTTACCTTATTGTAATATACATGCAAATTCCCCTAATATTAATGACCAAATAGGTCAGTAGTGCAATAATTTTATTATTTGGTTGTAAACTAGTTTCTCTCCATTTTCAAAATTTATCTAATTATGATGTAAATAAATACTTTAAAATTTATCTAATTACTTTTTAAAAAGAGTTCATCGTGAACAATTCTTCCAAAAGTTATGGTCTTGGGTACTTTCTATCTACCGTCACAATTAGAGGAATAGTTGAGTTATTACTCTTTTGCCTTATCTGTGCAATCTTAGTCGTTGATGTTATTTTCTAACTCAATTTGTAGTAAGTTATGCTTCATATTGTAATTTTATTTTATAAAACATGTTATTTTATTGCTGATTAATTATTTATTTGGATTTTGCAGTTATAAGCATATCATATGTAAATGTTCAAAATTGAATAAATTAATTAAATTATTAAAAACTTGTTATGACACATACACCAATTTTATGGCTTTCGGTTGTATTCTAGCTGAATAGGTGTTGCACCTCTTATACTATTGTTTCGGCAGCTTAGTCTTTGCAAAGACTTCTTCCTTACAACTATAGTATTCTTTTTACTAGAATATTAAAATTCATTTGATAAAATCATTTAAATCTTTTCTCATAACAAACTTGTATAGAACCACTTAGTAATGCAATGATTTTATCATTTAATCATAAATCAGTTCAATATTATGAATTAAGATTTAATTTCAAAAATTGGTATTTAACTCTCTTCATTTAAGAACGATAATGCTTTTTAAATAGGTTTATTGTATATTTCTCTCCATCTATACTCGAAAAAAAAAAAAAAAAAAATTGTCTTGATTTAAAATAATAAAATTCAATTTGTGCCCAAACTATTTCCACAATTGATAAACATGAGAATTGATAAATAAGGCCACCCAATATCATAAGTTGCACTTCGTCCTCCGGCCGGTGCGGCGGCGATGACGGTGGCACATCAGTCCAATCCCATAAAATACCCACTTGAGTGTCTTGTTTCTCCACTTGCTTGGCCGACCCCATTTTCTATTATAGCCATTTTATTTCTTTATTAAATGATGTACTTTCATATTCCAGCTACTTTATGCTTAAAATCAATCAATTCTATGCTACGTTTATATTACATATGGATATCACAAGTTAGTTATTGTCTTACATTTCCTAAATTCACTTCTCATATTTTTCAATTTTACTTCCCTAGTTCTAGAAAAATTCAATCATTATAATCAAATCATTTACTTCCATAAATTTAGTTCTCATATTTTTCAATTTACTTACATAGTTGTTATAAAAATTGAATCATTATAATCAATTAGGGTGTGTTTGTATTTTAGTTGAAGAAATTGATAAATGCGGCTAATAGTTCAGCGACATTAGTGTACACCTAATGACCAACAAATCTTGGGTTATAGCCCCCACCCTCAATTGTAGTAATTAAAAAAAATAAACAACTACTTTTTTTATTCTTTTATTTGTATTTCACTTGATCATCCATAAAAACTTTCATCAAACCTCTCAATCAATTTATCACTTAATTATTACTAACATCAATACATAAATAAGTAGTTAATTATAACACTATTAATATCAATTTTTAAATCAATAATTAGTTATCCCAATTATTACCGACACCCATTTTCAAAAGAGTAATTAACCATCGAACAATTATTAATATCAATCTTCAAACAAATAATTAATTTTCAAATCACATCTAATATCAATCATCAAACTAGTAATTAAATACCTTAATCATGACTAACATTATTCCTAATATAAATGGTTAATTAATTCAACTCTAAATAACTCTTCTATTCTATTCTATTCTATTCCATTCCACTTTTTTCTATCAAATGTGAACACATTCTTTAAAAAATATTTATAGAAAAGCACATATTCTAGAAGCCACTATACACTTGATCATGTTTGTTAGAGAGTAAACTCACTCGGTTTTTTAGAGTTGACTTTTTTGTTGCTCTCATATTTAATATTTCAACGTAGATGTAAACACTAAAATTGAGTCGGTCGTTGTGATTGGCGTTAGAAACTGAGCCGCCATTCAAACTCAACGGACACGCAAACCTTGCTTCTTCAAATTCAACTTTCACACTCTCAAAAAAAAAAAAAAAATCATTTCTTAAATCAAAACTATTACCTGGCTCTTGCTTATCCCATCCGTGTATTTTCGTTTACGCGTACACATATACTTTTAATTTCCATCATTGAAATTCTGTTTTTTTTTTGTCGATATATATATTTTGAACTAGTGCTTTGGAGCTGTTTGCTTGACATATTTAAGTAAAATTTAACTTTAAGAATTGTATTAAAATGTTATATTGAGTAATTAAACATTAAAAGTTATAACAAAAAACTCATTTGAATGTAGTTTTTATATAAAAAGTTAGAGTCAAAAAATTGTTTAGATATAAATTTAAAATAAACAGTTTTTTTTAGTAGTTAAAAAGTAAATAATTAAAAATAAGTGACTAAAATGAGTTATTTTGATTGATTTGAGAGAAACAAATAAAAATGAATGATTGAATAGTTATAAATAAATGATTAGAAATGAATGGTTAAGGATGAGAGTTAATTTTAAAAGTAAAAATGAAGAAATGTTAATATAAATTTGTTTAAATTTAGGTTTTTAAAGAGGAGTTTGATAAATCCTAAAATTAAATCCGGGTTTAATATGCGAAACAAAGAGCCGGGGAGTTTGTTGCCTTTTTGTGTGGAATATTCTGAAGGCGGTGGGTTTGCTTGGAATTAGTTTGCAACAGATGAGATCTTTCCATTCCTTTACTTGTGGGAAGAGCCCATAAAAGTCGTATCTTTTTCCCCCACATTCTGCACCCAATTGGAAGAAAAAATAAAAAAATTGTAAAATTATAAAATAGGTTCCTTCCTTTTGGGTTTCCTTTTTTATTTTCGTACGTGGCAAAACCGGACTTTTCCAGCGCTTTAACACCCACAAAATATATATGCTTTATTTTTCACGTTTCCTTACTATAGCGTTTTACACAACACTCCACATTTATAGACACCTAATCGCCGCCATTCAAACTCCATGAAATCCAACGGCTTGGCTTGGCTTAGCTTAGCTTTAGTCATCATCTCACGCCAACGCAACGCCCCATCTTCAATATACCCGATTCCTTGCGTGCCTTCTTCTTTTTTTTAATTGAATTAATCATGGGACGAGACAGCAAACACTAGAATAAAATGCAACCAATTTGATAAGAATCTAATTAATTAATGTAATAATTCGTATTGATAAATATTTTCATATACTTTTAAGTATGCAATTACTTGTAACAAGAGTTGAGTACAATATTTGTAAAATAAATAATGAATTGAATTTATGAAGAGGTACACAAATAGAACAAACTCATAATTTTCTAAACTATTTACACAAACAAATCACCTACTCAGCAAACAAATTAATTTTGAGAAATTTCAACTTTGGGAATCGTTAACATGCGAGGCTTCTTCAAGGGTAATGGACTTTGAACCTCCTCGTCGCCGGCGGAGAAGAAGAATCCCGGTGACAGCTCCGGCAAGGCGGGAAGGTTCAGGTCAAAGTCACGCTGGCAGTGGCTCTGGCTGTGGGTGGACCCAGCTCCTTCCGACGAAGTCACGGCCGCGGGGTTATTGTTTTTGTTACCGATTCCGCCGTCGTAGTGGCAGCGCTTGTGACCACCCAAAGCCTGGCCGGAGGGGAAAGACTTATGGCAAATAGAACACTCATGGGATTTACCGCCACCGAGAGCGGCGGCGGCGGCGGAAGTGGTGGTGGTGGTAGTGGAGGAAGTGGACTGATCGAGTTCCCCTGTAGCCGACTTCCGATGACTTGCCTTGTGTCCACCCAAAGCTTGGTAAGACGAAAACGCCTTGTCGCAAACAGAGCACTTGTAAGAAAGCTTAACGACGGAGATGGGCTGAGCCGGGATCGGAGTTTGAGAGGCGGAGGCGCCGCCGCGGGCAAGCATGATTAGACAGAGCGCCAAATACTCTTCCTCGGTTGGGGCGGTGTCGAAGCCGCGTGGGCGTTTGGTTCGCTTGCGCTTGGACCATGACTCGGGGGAATTGAGGGTCGGGTCGTCGTAGTGGAGCGCCGGCGAGGGGGTGGTGGGAGAATTGAGAGCTTGAAGAGCCATTTAGGAATTTTGGGGATTTTGATTTTTTGAGTGATGGAAGTAAAGAGGGGATTAGATGGGGATTTATTTATAAAGGCCCAAAAGAGTTATGGGAAGTTGCGTGACAAGTGGTGAGAATGTAAGAGAGATGCTTAAGTTATTGCCAAATAAAAAAAACTTGGTTAAGAATGGAAGAATATAAATTTGAACACATCACGTTTTGGTTTGAGCTTTTCTTGGTTCTGAAGGAGGACCCAATTGGGTCAAACTTTTTAAACTATCATCAAAAAAAAAAAAAAAAAAAAGTGGAAGGTTGTAAGCAAGTGTGTGTGAGTGACTTTTACACTTAAAAAAATATCCCCACCACCAGAAGAATACTATTCCACGTTCCAAGTCAAAAGCGCCCCATACCCAACGGTTCAACTTCCACATTAGATATAATGCAATCTCATACAACACTAGTCGGGATCTTGCTGCCCGGCCAGCGAGCAAGTGTCTCGCTTGACCGGACAGTAAGTGAAGGTGCGGGAGCATCGCCCCCATTGAGAAAACGCATTTAGTATTTTTGCACTATGTTGCGTGAACACATTCCTATGCGCGAGCGTCTTCTGTATTGCATAATTGCATCTGCATTAGCATCCGTTTTCGCATCTGTTTAGTTTACGCAATTTTTAATTAAGTCTTAATGAGGGCGCATATATACGTTCAAATTAAACTCTAGTCGTTTATGGCTTTCTTTTGTTTTCTGCAAACTTTGTAATTACGACTCTCCTCTGAATAAATTCGTTCTCCCTCTTCGCACAAGGATTAACTAACACAATGTTAGTGAATCACGTAAATCTGTGTGTGTTTTCTATTTTTCTCTTCTTTACGTTTTCGTATTATCTGTTTTACGTTTCTTATTCGTTTGATGATTATCGATTTCATAACATATAAAATAATACAAAAATAAATAAATAATTTATGTGGTATCAAATGATGAAAGATAATATAGATAGAGTATTGAAGGCATATCTCAACCTAATCATTTTTATTTTAGTTATCACAAAAGTTCCCTAAGATTAGGAAGACTCCACCCATGAGTAGCAACAGCCGTCTACAACTAAATTTTCTTACCGGGATTACTTGTCATACAAGGCTGCTTTCACAAATTCAATGAATTTAAACTATAATATTATCCACATCCTCGCCGCCAATACACATATTCTTGCTTCTTAATAAAACTAATTTAATTTTAAACAAGCGAGAGTGAGACGGTGGGTTAGCGTTTGCTTCATAAATTGGCAAATTACGACTGCCAAAAGCCAGCCAACAGTCATGGGCTTATCTGCCCTTTGTGCCATTCTTTCCACATTTGGTCTAATTTTACCCTAATTAGACTTTTTATTATATAATTAAATGGTTTTTCATTTTTTAATTGATGGTATTATCCGATGTCACAGGCACAGTCATAAAATTAAAATAAAACTCTCCACTGGGTTTATGCCGTAATTGACCAGAGACCTTTTCCTGGAATAATTTTGGGCGTTTTAAACCTCTCCAAATTGACTTCCCCTTAAAACACTGCCATTTGGTAAAACACTCACGTTCCCAGAAAATCCCTTTTTCTCTTTTACTTTTCAAACTTCATTGTATTGTAGTACCCACTTTACCCCCTCCCCCAATTCATCACAATTTTATTTGTGATAAAATTTCTTTAAAAACTTCTCATATTTTTATTAACTTTCATGCATAGTATATAAAATATCAAATCCAAAAGATTTCCTAAAAAATCTTAGATAATATCTAACAATAATATTCAAATGTTAATTTGGCTGGGATACAAACAAAGTATCTCACGTTGGTTAGAAGAATGGAAGATCATGAGGTATATAAGTGATGACAATCATCTCATGTGAGACCTTTTGGGGGAAGCCCAAAAACAAAGCCATGAGAGTCTAGACCCAAAATGGACCAATGTGAGATTCGGGTAGGGTTGTCATCCTACCTACATAGAAATAAATATACGGAAATGAGATGTTGATCAATGTCACATGTATTGTTGTACCAATTTATGTACGTATATGGGTATTAGCGTAATTTCAACTGGAGAGTGCTCGAGTCCTCACAGTAGTAGCCATAGCACGGAGACGTTGAATGAAGCCTGATTCCGATCTGTCGTTGTTAAAGGGGGAGAAGTTCGTGAAGCTAAAACGTCGTGTCGTAACTTTCGACTATTAAAAAATCTGAAGAAATTAGCAGCCTCTGTGGAATTAAATTTCTTTTTTTTTTTTTAAGTTCCAAGTAGGATGGTTTGATGATGACGTAGCTGGAGGGGGCCCAGATTATAAAGATTTAGAACTGAGGCTGTCACTGCCTACTCATCATCACTCCATTCTTATCTCCAACATATAATAAACACGTCACCAGTTTTTTTTTTTTTTTTTTTTTCCCTCATAAACTCGTTTTATTTCACTGATAAATTTAAAATATAAAATATAAAAAAGCCACCTGAGGCCCACATCGGCTAATGGGAATTAGAAACCAAATAAAAGCATGGGAAATAGTTTAAATGGAAGGTGTTTGGATGCAGCCACGTGTGTAATTGATTTTATGTTCTAAAAAAAATACTGCTCTGTTTATAAATAGCCATCATTTACTATTTAGTGTCAGTTTTTTTGTTTAAATAATATTAAAAAGAAAAAGTTTTGTGATACAAATATGAAAGAAGGGCTTGCTTCTTTATTTAGTATTTTTCAAAGTTTAATTGATTGACCAACATGTGGGTTTTATTTTTTATTTTTTTTCTGTAACCAATTCTACACAAACTCAGAATTTTACACGCAATTGGTTTTAAATTGATGTGAAACTCCAAATAATAAAATATGTTGGGATAATGTTTAATGTTAAATGTGTTGAGAAATTGGGTGGTGCCAAAATATCGATAACACCTCAGAGGCACACGTACACGCACACGCACACGAAAGGTGAGCATGTAATAATTTGGAACTTTTCTTGTCCTCAAATGTCTATTTTTCGGTGGGAAATGAAGGTGTGAGTGAGTGAAAAAAAAAAAAAACAGAAAACAGAGAAGGGAAATGAGAGTGTATTACACATTCCCATTTTCCTAATTGCATTCCGTTTATATTTTAAAAAAAAAATTATCAAAATTTTTATTTATAAACAACAAATTAAATGGAGACAAACTCTCCGCAAGAAACTCATATCAAAAGAATCTTTTAACTTTTACAGGGACAGTTTCATTTGATGGCCGGAACAGAGAAGTCGTTCTCCAATCCCGTTTCATGGGCATTTCTTCTTTTGACTTATTGATTTTTAGATTGATTAACTTGTTTATTTTCAAATAGATTTTAGGGGAATTTGCATGTATATTACAATAAGATAAAAAAATTGAGTAAATAGCAACTTTTTGAAAATATTTGC
>JBBMEF010051930.1:0-12645 GCA_037832685.1 Sicyos baderoa
TAGGGGCAAAAACGAATTTAAGAATAAGAATTAATTTAGAAAATTAAATGAAAAATTAAATTTGCAAAAAAAAACTTAGTGCCTACGTCCGCAATTAGTTTTCAAAATAGATCTAGTTACTATAATTTCCCAATTAAGAAAGAAATTTTTGCATGAATAGACCAAATTAAAAAAATATTTATAATATTAGGCAAAAAATATATATTTAGCAACCATAGTCAAATATATGGTACAAGTAATACTTTTTATATGGTATAATTAATATTAATATCTTAATTATATTGTATGATGAGTATTACTTATATATATTGTATATTTGACTATAGATGTTAAATATATTCAAATTTGCTTTAATCTTTAATTATTTTGTAAAATTGGACTATCCAGCACAATTTCCCATTAAGAGATTAATAAATTCAAATGAATAGGTCGTTGACTGGTTTGTTGTTAATTCATTTCCACTCTACGATCACGTATTCCATTCTTGAAATTGATATTTGTAATCCCTCTCTTTAAAACTCTATTTTTTTATTTTTTTTACTTGTCCTAAATGTTGTTAGAAAAAAAAAAAAATAATAATAATAATAAAATATTGGGCGTAAATTTCACCTTTTTTTAAGATACATAAATTTCACCATTCATATATGGAAAGTTGAACTTTGACCAAACGAAAATTGAAAGAATTCTTTCCTCTATAAAAAGAAAATATTTCTCACTTTCCCATTGGTAATTTTCCGAGAAAATCCAGGAGAGTAAAATTAAATAACAACCCCAAATAAAATTCTCAAAAAAAAAAAAAAAAAAAAAAAAAATCTAAAAGTACTATTTCCCTTAAAATATCACTTACTGTTTACCGTAAAAAAAGGATCACTTGCCATTTTCGAATTACAATTTCTTTTTGTTTTTTCTAAATTAAAACTAGGTATTAGAAAATACAAACATCAGATATAACTAACTTAGGACTAATATATAAAAAGAAATTTTAGGACTAATTTTTGTTTTTTTAAATGATAGTTTTGTAATACAATAGAAGTAGGGGAAAAAAAATACATTTTTAATCTTTAAATTTAGAATGTAGTGTCAATTTGATATTTAAATTTCAAAATCAATAGTGTGTTTTTTGAGTTTACTATCACAATTATCTCATTTTATAAATTTATTTTAATATTAAAAAAAATCTTTTCATCAATATATTTAAATTAAAATTCAGTGAAAATTAATAACTAATATTTTTTTTTAACTCAAGGATAAAAAACCAACATTTTTTTAAATGTCATAAACTAAGACGAACATTTTTTATGGGTTTTTGCATGAATAGACCAAATTGATAAAATATTTACAACCCTAGTCAAATTTTAAAAAATTTAGCAACCATAGTCAAATATACGGTATAAAATAATACTTTTTATACTTAATAACTAATACATAATATAGTATGCTGAATATTATTTATACTGCATATTTGACTATGGATGCAAATTTTTTAAAATTTGTCTAAATCTATAATTATTTTGTAAGATTGGACTAGAACAATTTCCCAATTTTTTAACTAAAAACAAAGAATTTTCCTCCAAAAAATATTATGACAACTAGAAAAAGAAAACGAGTAGTGATCAAGTACAAAACTCTCCACAATAACAAATGCATCAACAAAGACGTGGCGAAGTTTTATTCGTAGAAGAAATCACCGCCATTACTTCACGACGAATCCAACGGCCAAAAATCATCGAAATTAGGGCAAAAAAATAATTAAAAACAAAAGAAAAAAAAGCAAAAATTCCACACCTATTTAAACGCAAACACGAACAAATTGCATCGCACAAAAAAAAAAAAAAAAAACAGAAACAGAGTTTGGGTTCGTCGATGAATCGATGAACAAATTGCTTTCAATTCAAATTCCCTTTCTCTTGAGAATGAGGAATTAAAAGAAAAAAAAAAAGAAAAAAAAATTAGAAAAATCAAATCGGATTTTCTCTGTTAGGGGTGTTTGTTTCTCGGGAAAATGGTGAGGGAATCGCCGAGAAAATGTTCGCATTGTGGATTGAACGGTCATAATTCGCGAACATGTAGCAATTTCGCGAAGGAGATTAGTAATATTAATAATAGTAATTATTGCGTGAAATTGTTTGGAGTTAATTTAATGGAAAACAGAGATGAATCGATGCGGAAGAGTCTGAGTATGGGGAATTTGAATATTCATTCTTCTAATCATGTTTTTGATCTTAATAACGCCTCCGCCGGGAACATTGTCGCCGCCGTGGACGACGGTGGGTATCTTTCCGATGGGTTTATTCATAACAAGCGACGCAAAGCCTCCCATGAGAGGAAGAAAGGTACGCCTAATTATCCAATTTTCTTTTCAATATTTTTTCTCTTTTCTTTTTCCTTCTTTTTTAAAATTTTTGTTGTTTTTTTTTTAAAAAAAAATTATTATTGATTAACTCTCACTTGTGTATTTATGGTATTATTCTTTCTATACACATGATTGGTGGGTCAACATTATTCTTATGAAATAAATTGTTTGATTTTTTATTTTTTTTAATTTAAAGCCAATTGGAATAACAAATTTGAACTCAAAATTTATTCATTTTCGTAGTCAAGTGGTTTTTGAATTGGCTAAAATCATTTTTGTCAATCAGACATCTAATTTTTGGTTTATGAAAATTAAACTGATTTTTTTTAAAAAAAATGATTTAATTCTGATTTTTATCTCTCTTTTCTTTTCTGAATCATTTGTATTTTTAGTCGAATTTGAGAAACAAAAATAAATTTTAGGAAATTATATTTTAGGTTTTAAAAGATGTTCTGATTTTTTATGGCATGGATAACAAAACACTGGAAATCAAGTTAGGTTTCTATAAATTTTGAAAAGAAAAAAGAAAACCATTTAATAATCATAGTTTTTGAAAATTAAGCCTATATTTTCTAGATTTGTTTTTTTTCTGTCCTAAATTAAATATCTGAATTTCTAGTTAAATTTTGAAAATAAAATAAATCTGTAAAAACTATTTTTTCTGATTTTTAAAATATGTTTTGATTAATGAATAAACATTTATATTAAGTAGATAACAAATGAGGAAGTTCAAATGTGAAAAGTTTATAATTGACTTAGTTTTCGAAAACAAAAGGTTAATGTCCCGTTTAATAATCATATTTTTTTTTGTTTTTGAAATTTAAGTTTATTATGTTCATTTTTCCTTGTGAATATTCACTAAATTTCAAAAACAAAAACAAGTTTTTGGAAGCATACTTTTTTTTTTTTTTAATTTTGGTTTGATTTCTAAAAATATAAGTAAGATGTATACATTAAAAAAATAAAATAGTTGTTGTAGACTTGAGGAGACTTTAAATATAAAGAGATTTTGAATCACGATCCAAAGCATAAATGAGTAATTTGGAATGGACGAGTCCCTCTCAAACATGTTTTTAACCATCGACCTACGAGCGAGCGATTTAGAGAATAAGTTTGATGAGATTTAATGCAGGAAAACCATGGACAGAAAAGGAGCATAGAACCTTTTTGGCTGGTTTGAAGAAGTTGGGGAAAGGGGATTGGAGAGGAATTTCAAAGAACTTTGTGACCACAAGAACACCAACCCAAGTAGCCAGCCATGCCCAAAAATACTTCTTGAGGAAGATGACCACAAACGATAGAAAAAAGCGCAGAGCCAGTCTTTTCGACATCCCCGAAATCAAAGTAAATCTTTTCTAGACGTACTTTGAAACGGTTAAAATCACTTTTGTCGAGTTCAAAATCGAAACATTACTTTTAATCATTCAAAATCATACACAGAACAATGTTTCTCAAGAATGTGGAGGTCCATCAACTTCAATGAGGACTAGTGGAGAAGCATCTCAAATTTTGCTGTCAAAAAATCAACCACAGGTGAATTTCTAGAACTTTTAGGCCCGTTTGATAACCATTTGGTTTCTTGTTTTTGGTTTTTCAAATTTAAGCCTATTTTCTCTCAAATTTTCTACAATTTATTTCATTCTTTCTACCATATGTATACATATTTCCTTAAGAAAGTAGGAGAATTTTTGTTTTTAAAAGTTGGTTAGTATTCTCTACTTTCTTAAAGAAAGATACATAAAAATAAGAGACCAAATAGTTATCAAACGGGGCCTTAAACTTTTAAATTGATTGGTGATTTAACATTATACAAAGATAAATGAGTTTTCTAATCTCTTTTTTTTTAAGATTTGTCAAAATATTTTCAAAGTCATTGTTGAGCATATACCATTTTTAAAATTGAGGAATTGTTAGGGACACAACCACAAACCTCCTCATTAACATGAGATTGTCTACTTTGGGAATTACCCTCATGACTTGAATATGTTATCCCCTCTTTATATACACAAAACTTTTTCCTTATTTTAGCAATGTGGGATAACTTTATTTGCTCAATCGGGATGTCTTTAGCAAAGATGATGTTGAAAAAATACCACTTTTTTTAAATCGAGAAACTGAAGCTTTGTTACTCTATATTGGGAGTTTGATACCACGTCTCAAAACCTGGATTTGAAATACATCAAGAATATTCTAGTTTAAGTGATATTCAATAATTTAAAATCAAGAATATTCGAGAGAGCATAGTTCATAATCCGTAGCCTCAAACAACCGTATTAATGTGATATATATATATTTTACAGGTGAGAAATTTAGGAACGCAGGTTATGATCAATCGATTCCCTCATCTATGTTTGGATAGTCCTCAGTTTGTTCCTCCAGCAACTACTACTGGATCACCAACCTCTGATGTTCCAAATTTGCATGGGATTCCTTATAATGTGGTAACAATTATCTCAACCCTTGTTCTTTTGATTAATGCTGTACTTTTTAGATGTTATGGTTTGATTTTCTTCGATTTTAGATCAAATTAAGAATCAAATCAATCTATTTGATTTGACAGAAAGAAACATTGAATCCAGGTCGGATAAATGATAAAACTATTGATTCAATTTTGAGGTAGAATCGATTTGACAAAAAAAAGATCTGAACCAATCTCTAATAAATAACAAAATTACTCAAAATGAAATTATCGCTTTTTTCCAATAGAAATTGAATTGAACCAATAAATTTCAGTTTTCTCCAAATAAAAATTAATATGTGTAATATTATGTTAAAAAATCGAACCAACTCAATGGTTTGGTTTCGTTCGGTTTATTCAAATTTTTATCATTATTTTTA
Source organism: Sicyos baderoa (assembly GCA_037832685.1). Classification (NCBI taxonomy): domain Eukaryota; kingdom Viridiplantae; phylum Streptophyta; class Magnoliopsida; order Cucurbitales; family Cucurbitaceae; genus Sicyos; species Sicyos baderoa. The sequence continues at coordinate 5,192 of JBBMEF010051930.1, forward strand.
CTCCTACATTTGATAGTAATTTCGTTTTGGGGTTTTCAAATTAAGTCTAATACTATATTTTTTTCCACCTGAGTATGAACTGGTTGAGACATATTTTTCATAGAAATGTTAAATTTTTGAGTTTTTCATATATTTGTTGAACTAGAGAGTGGTTTCAAGTCTTGAATTCAAAATTTTTAGGCCACATATTTTGATTTTTAAAATTTAGGCCCATTTATAAACAACTTTAAACTATACTACGGACCATATTAACCTAAAAGGCTAAATGATTTGCAACCAACCTTAAAATGTTGTAATACTATGTTCAGTGTAGGTGTACACACTTAAAAAGGTTAGACAATTTATACTGAAAGAATAGTCGAAATGCGTGTAACATCTGACACTCACAAATAATTTTTTTTTTTTTTTTTAAACACCAAGTTGAAATGTAATGAAGTTAGGATTTTGAATTGTTATAGGTTGGAGTTTCTCCCAATGTGCCAACAATCCCATTGGTAAAGATAGGAAGAAGAGCAAATGTTATGGCATTGCCCAAGAGCCCAAGGACAAGTAGTCCCAATGCACATCCATCTGGGATTCCTGCTTCCCCTCAAAGAGCTGCCCTAATGCAGCAGCTGCAGCCTGCAGCCTCTTTTGAGACAGATCATGCCCTAGACCTCAAGATTGGGCTGCCCCAATCTCCTACTCAGTCTAAAAACTTGTCTTCCCAAACTAATTCTGGTGCTATTAGAGTGTTATGACATATGTGCTATTATTATTAGTTATATTGCTTATTTATTTGTAAACCATCTTCATATTCCATTTGTAATTCTTTGTTTGCTTTTATTTTGCAAACACATGGATTTTGCCTTATTATTAGTTCTATTCTACTACCCATATTTTTTTCTTTCAAATAATAATGCTTGACCTAATAGTCAAGAGAGGCTTAAAAACAAAAGGGGTACGGCGTTTGAACCCTCGTATAAAGAAGCTCATGTTATATTTGGACCACCATTTATTATAATTAGTTGGTTAGTCCATAATTCTTCATCTCAACTATAAAATCCTTCACGCTTCTTATAATAGTTTATGTGATAATAATCTCATTTTGTTGTAACATGAATTGTCAAATACAATTTTTATCATCACAATACATACTATAATATCTTAATATCTTCCCAAATCTTAACCTGCCTCTGAATCTTAAAATTTTATGTGGATTATGTAGCAAAAGATTAAGGAACAATAAGTGAGGAAAGTTTTGTTCTCGGAGATAATTTGTTTAATAGAAAATGTGTTTTTGAACAATGTTCGTTTCGACAGGTTGTACACATCTACACACCTAAAAGAAAAGAGTAATTATTTACAAAAAAAAAAAAAAAAAAAAAAAAAGAAGAAGATTTTTTTCACTTTGGTAAATACTTTTTAGTCTTGAAGTTTTGATCAAGTTTTTATATGATCCCTATATTTTACAATTATTATTATTATTATTATTATTTTGACATTTAAGTTTAAATCATAGTTTGACCTCAAACATTTTGTTCACCATAACTAATGTCGTATCTAGATAAGCATTTGAAGCAACTTGCACGAACATGTTGCTTGATTAAAGTATAGTTTCTATTTTGTAAAAAATAAAATTAAAAAAATAAAATAAAATCTTAATTAAAAGTTAACATTAAATAAATGTTACTTTTAACTCAGACACTCATTTATCATTTACAAGTCTTTGCACTTTAGACAAAGTTCCTTGTCCTCTGACTAAGCTTTCTTGGCTTGTATAGAAACGTTATAATTTTTTTTTAACAAAGGCAACTACACCCGTCTCTAGGCCATGCACCGAAGATATAAAAGCATTATATTAAACCTAAAGAGTCCACTTAAAAGTCTACTATATCTGGCGGCACCCGCTCCATCCCAAGACACTCGGGAAACAATATGAGATATTACAATTAAGCTCCCTCGTGAGACTCAAACCTCAGACCTCTAAAGAAGTATGACATGTAGACAAAAAGTCCACCAAAACTATGAGTAAGTATATAAGTTAGTTCTGCTAAATTTGATAGGGTATAAGCCTTTTTTTTTTTTTTGAAACAATATAGGGTATAAGCCTTTGAAACCATTGGGATCAGAAAACTATAAAACAACTCACATTCAGTACACAAAAAAGAAAGACAAATCTGAGCATTCTTAAGCTCTACCATTGCTATCTTAAAGTCATTAAAGCATCCAAGCATTTCCCATATTAATGAGGCAAATAATCTGAGAGATGGCTTGAACTATACCTCTAAAAGTTCCCTACACAGCAGCATAAACACAAGTACTGGAAAAAAGAAAAAGAAAAAGAAAAAGAAATGCTACTGCTTTAATAATACAGAAAGATATACTTGAAATGAATGGGATTTCAGATACTTTATAGAGAAAGAGATTCAAATGCATAATGCATACTTGGAATAGCTGAAACAACCAACTAAGAAGAGCAGCATCCACCTTTCTGGTTAACGGGTTGCCCATGTAGCTGCACCGTCGGCCTCGCGTTGTTCACAGGGTGACTTGCCATCCTGTGATGCAGAGGGAGAAGATTGGTATTTATTCAAGTGGTCTATGAAATGAAACTAAATGGAAAATGTCTGGTTTACTTTTGTGATTTTCCATTACTGGCATTTTGAACACTAGCACAGAAGAGAGGGAGTTATATTATACCTATTTTTAATGTCAGCAGTCATGGCCATAAATGCCTGCTCTACATTGGTAGCCTCTTTTGCACTTGTCTCCAAAAATGGGATCCCAGCCTCATCAGCAAAAGCCTACAAAAATACGAGACCATTTAAAGAATTTTACTCGGCTTCACGCGCTGCGCCTCCAAGGCTTCCAGTAATTTCAGTAGTATACCTTAGCTGATTCATAGGACACTACTCTATTAGGGAGATCACATTTATTACCAACTAGAAGCTTGTTTACATTTTCACTTGCGTAGCGGTCGATTTCGTTTAACCATTGCTTAACATTTTCGAAACTCTCCTGGTCTGTTACATCATAAACAATCTGAACCAACAAGAGAAACAAAATCAGAGTTTTGTGACTAGAGAAAAGTTGCTATATTGAAGAGTTACAATGCATACAACTTACTATTATGCCATGTGCCCCACGGTAGTAGCTGCTCGTGATGGTCCTAAAACGCTCCTGTCCTGCAGTATCCCACTGAATACTCCAGAAATCAGAAAAGAGTATGTATGTATGTATGTGTGAGAGTGTGCGTAGAGAGAGAGTCTCACAATTTGAAGTTTAATTGTCTTTCCATCCTGCTCCACCGAGCGTATTTTCTAGAACGTCAAAAGCTTTAAGCGATCAGTGTGAATGTATGAAATTAAAAACAGAACGTGTTCGAACTTCAAGAATCATAAAATCTTACAAAATCAACTCCAATGGTACTAATATAGCTATCCAGGTATGAGTCATCCTGCATATAAGATGCAAATGAAACCAATCAGTAGATGAAGATCCAACAAAGCAACTATCTATCCAAACAAGAAAAACCCTTGGTAAAAAGGCAATTTTTTTTTAATATATGTGAGTGTTCGGGTCAACTTAAGCGCACCTCGACTATTCTCACGAGACACACCGCATGACTCTACAACATTTGAGTATCAAGAAAACTTGTAGGAAGTTAATTCCTTGATAGGTGAACATCATAAATTGAACCTATAACCTCTTTGATCTCCAAGACCCTCTACCTCTTTGACCACCAGGTTAACCCACGATGGTTGGCAAGCAGCCAATTTAATAACTTCCAAAATGGAATAGCAACAAATAGATGTCTTTAATATCACGAGAGTAAGCAAGAATATGGATCAGATACCATGCCATAACTATCACAGCAGTGAAAAGGATTAAGTCGACTTCAAATCAAATATCAAATTCCCAATTCTCCATCTTCTGTTTGAAAAACACATTCCAAACTTCCTAATTGAAACATACATTTGTTTTCTTTGTATTAATTTGGAGGATTGATATACAATACAATGACCACTATGCATCGACATTCAATAACCAACAACAACATAATAATAATCCAAAGATAATGGAAATAGCTTTTAATGAAGGTGAAGTGAGTTATAAGAAATGTGTAATAAACGTGGACAATTTTTTTAAAAATATTTCGGTTTGCCCCTTCGCTGCACAGCACTCTCCCCATCGAGTTTAGAAAAAGACAACAAAGGAAATCAGTTGCATAAAGAGAACTTTATTAATCTTGAACCCTTAAGATTAATGAGGGTGATAGAAAGCAAATAACCTATGAGTTAAAAACTTAAAAATGAACAGACAGAGATACAGTTCTGAATCTTACAGCAAATCTCAATAGAAGACATGATTTGCCAACTCCAGAGTCCCCAATAAGCAAGAGCTTGAACAAGTAGTCACTATAAGAGAAAACCAATTTAGAATAACTAAATAAATAAGCTGAAATGTTTTTATATCATCAATCACTTAAATAAACTCAAACGTCACAAACTCAGTTACTTTAAAGTTAAAATCTTATAAATGAGATTTATCAGCAATCAGGAAATACTCATTGACAACCACAGCCTACGATGAAATTTTTTCAGGGTATCTATTATGCACATTCTAAGGCATCATTTTCTTGAATAAAATAAACTTAAACTAAATACCAAACCAAACAGTGGTCTAAGCTAAGTAAGCTCAAAGCCAACAAAAGCACAGCTCGACTAGTATGAATAATAGACCAATGAGCGAGGGGTCATGAATTCAAATTCACCCTCTTCAAGTGTTTTTTAATTCGAAAAAGTGGTCCATGCTCGACAAACCAGTAGGGACAAAAATAATTGTAACTGATTAAAAACTCGTTTGTTTATAAAATATTCAAGGCTTAATTTAATACCTTTGCATCTAAAAGAACAAAAATCCAAATCAATAGACAAAAAGAAAGTCATCCATGTGGAGACGAAGTCAGAAATTATTAGAAAAGGCAAAATTTTACCTTCAATCGTTTTACATGGATAATCTCACTTCTAAATAATTTTGGGATACAAAAAAACGAACTATCAACGATATGAATTTAAAAGAAACTAAAGGAAAATTGCTGCCCTTTTCTTTGAAACAAATAAAATTCAATTCAATTCAATGCTTTTATTATCCATGAGTGTCTGGACACGCCCCTCGACTATTACAACATTTGGATGTTACATAAAATATTATTTCTTAGGTAGGCGAACATCATGCTCGAAGTTAAAATTCAATTCAATGTTTTGTTGACCAACTAAATAAAAACGCTCTGAATTCATTTTAACGAACAAGGGTTCATCCACCTCAAGAAATGTCTATTAATTTCCAGATCTAAATCCCCAAATTGGAACCATCATGGAATGGCTCAATTGGTCAAAGGGTGCCTTGGAATACATAATAAGTTCAATCCGTGGTGGCCACCTACCTAGGAATTAATTTCCTAGGTGTTTCCTTGGCATCCAAATGTTGTAGGGTCAGGCGGTACGTCCCGTGACATTAGTCGAGGTACACGAAAGCTGGCCCGGACAGTGAAGGATATCAAAAAAATAAAATAAAAATCCCCAAATTGGCAAAATAGGTCATCCCCAAATAAAATAAAACAAAAAAAACTGAATCCAAGATATCGAAACTATCCTAATAATCATTGTCGACGAACAAACAAAAAGAGAAAATCAAAATTTTGTCAGATAAAGAAATTCCATGAAAAAGATTCGATCAATAAAGCGACTTACTATTCAATATTCATGATTGTAGGCGGAATGCTGATCCAGAACGGGGGAAAAGCTCAACCGGAGTTGAACCGGTCAACGGAATTCAGACCGGCCGGCGATCTACACGGCGGAGACGAGAGAGATGAAGAGGAAGAGAGTGATTAAGTCGAAGACGAAAGCTCGAAAGATGAAATAAAGATTCGTAAAACTGAAGAACCAGAGAAGTTTGAAATTCACGTTTTGCACCACTGAATTCGACGAAATTGCAATTGTTTCCCTTGAATTCCGAGTATTTGCAGTTTATGCTCCTTTATTGGTGGGAATTGAAATTACAGATATTGTGAGCCCAATCGGTTTATAATGGGCCAAGTGGATCCTGGCCCAATTTAAATGAGTACAAATCCCCACTCATATGACTAATTATCTTTAGTTTCAAAAAATAAAAATAAAAAATAAAATCTCTCATGTTTGAGATTTTTTTTTTTTTTTTTTTTTTAATTTTCTTTCTTTTGAATATAATAACGGATCTTTTAAAAAAAATAATAAGGGATCTTTGGGAGACTTTAAAACCCTTTTATTTAGGGGCGGACGAAAGAAAAAACCGACAAAAAATATATATCTATAATATATTGATTTTTTTTTAGGAAAATAATATATTTAGATTTAGATTTAATTGAATAACACATTTATACGTACAATTTGAAGCAAAAACATTACAAATATTATATCATTAAGGTTTTTTTTTTTTTTTTTTTTTTTTTTTTTTTTTTTTTTTATGTCCGTAACTGTCCGGGTCAGCTTGTCTAATGTTACGGGGTATACCGTCTGACCCTACAACGTTTAGATGTCAAGAAAATTCGTAAGTATTAATTTGAAATTAATTCCTAAATAGGTGGCCACATGTGATTTGAGCTCATGACGTTATGCACCCTAAGATCCTCTATGACCAATTTGACTATCCCATTTAAGTTGTTTTTGGTAAGTGAAATATAAAAACCTTAAAATCAAATTAAAAATTAAATAAAAAATAAAGACAAAAATAGTTGAAACATAAATCATATTCTTTATTGGACATCAATTTGGACTTGATTGTTGAAAAACCAACAATATAGCTTGGTTGTCGGTTTGGCACAAAAACAACCAAAATCGAGCTAAACACCCCAATTTTTATCAAATCTAAAATTTAAATTTGTCACTAGTAATTATAAATTTGTATATTTTATAAACGGAACAAATAGCGTGTGTTAATTAGATTAAATAGGATCGATTTGTGAAATTGAAATGAATTGCAATTAGATAATCTCAGGACCATTAACCCATACATTAAAATAAAAGAACATTTGTTATAAACAAAAAAGGAAAAAGTCCAATTTTTAATATTTTTAATTTCTATATTTCAGCATCGAACACTATATCTATAATATTTAAGTAGTACTATGTTTTAGCATTGTACTTTGTTTTAGCACTATTTGAGTAGTACTTAATATTAAAATAACCGAATGAGTCAGTGATGTGACGCAATAATTTCATTGTTTGGTTGTAGATCAGTTCAATATCATCGTCACATATTCGACCCCTCTAATTAGTATTTGTAATCCCCTTCCCCAACTTGTTCTAAAAAACAAACTTGCCAACAGAGTAATAGCTCAACCGGCATCAATGTTCACCTAATGACTTTGAGGTCATAGGTTCGAGTCTCCCCCACCCCCAATAATTGTAATCTCAAAAAAAAAAAAAAAA
>JBBMEF010051951.1:0-12642 GCA_037832685.1 Sicyos baderoa
TTCTCCTTCCTTTTATGTTTTGTTATGATTTGTGCATTCAATCTTAGGTTAGATGTTTACCTAGAATTTGCACAACACAAACAATCCTCAAATTAAAAACAATACAAACGACGAGGCAATCAAACAAAACCCAAACAGATAACAAAGTAGCCTATCAAATATTCAATCTTACAATTTCAAAACAGTAAATTCAACTTCAGTCCAATAATCTCAAATTTAGCCAAATTTCATAACAAATTTTCCAAATTTCAATTTCTAAATTTAGAATTCCAACTCAAAATTTCTCATAATTGCAACATGATATCATAGAGAAGGGCAGAAAATCTTATGCACCTGCTCAAAAGTAACCAAATATTAAGATGCAATTCAAGCTAATTTAAAATTTCAACAAGCTAATAAATTTAAACTATTTCAAAATTGAAATTTCATATCAAATTTGCCCATTAGTTTGCAAGTTGCAATATCAAAACTCACAGCTTAATTGCTTAGTAAGATACTGCCACCATAGAAGTCAATTCCAAATTGCAATCAATTTGCAATGTCACCATTCAAATTGAAATTGAATTGTTCAAAAGAGAAAATTAATTTCCAATATTGCTTAGTAAGATACTGCCACATGAAGTATCCGCTTGCATTTGTCCAATCACATAGCTTAAATCACAAATGTCAATCGAAATCTAAAAAATCTAAAGCAGTAGCAAATGGAGATGAAATCAATTTCAAAGTAGAGAAGGTAATGAAGAAGAAAATAACACACCAATGTAAAGTGATTTGGACTAATCTACTTCACTGTTCAGAATGTGAGTCGATCAATCTAGATCGTGCTCATACATAATTATCATTAATAAATCAAGAGCTCTCAAATTGGTGGTTAGAATTTTTCTCAAACCAGGAAGGAAATTTTTTATGTTTTATATAAGATATCACAATTTTATACACTCTCATAGTTAGTTAACCTAATCCCAAGACTAACACAAATTCATTAAACTTACTATATAAATTAATACAATTTGACGTGTAATTCACAAACAAATTGGTTATTTAAGTCCGAAATTGTCATAGAACTAAAAATAATAATATTTAAAGAGGAATACAATTCTCTACATGAACAAGTAGAGTGAATCTAGCTGTTACTTAGGTGACATTATTTAGAGCCACAAGTTTTTTTTATTTTTTTTTTTAGGTTAATTATTTCGTCAAAATGAAAAATAAATTGTAGCTCTAAATGATGCTACATAAGCAATAAATAAGTCACCCTACTTATTCATGTGTAGAGAAGTATTTCTCATATTTAAATACTAAAAAAAACAATAAAAAAAATTGTAAGAATATATATATATATATATATAATTTTCATAATATTTAAATAAAATGTATTCCAATTGGTTGTAACCTTAAAACGGGGAGATTACATGTGGAAAATGGCGCAAAGTGGCTGCCATGGTTAAAATCTACGCCGTTGAAGATAAAAGCAAACTGACGGCTAAGATCAATTCAGAGTCAAAACCGTTGACTTCAAACATCAAAGTTCCTCTATTTACAAATACAAATTAATAACATAGAAAATTCAGAAGGAGAGAGCAATGGCAGCGATCTTGATCTTCACGTTAATTCTTTCCACATCCATTTCTGTTGGCTCTGAAGATCTAAACTTCACCTTCAATGGCTTCCGCGCCGAAGATCTTATCTTCGACGGCGTCGCCGAACCTTCCAATAGGCTTTTGCAACTCACCAATTTCGACTCGGATCAACAAATCGGCCATGCATTTTACCCCAATCCCATTTCCTTCAAAAACCAATCAAATAATTCATCTGTCTTCTCCTTCTCTACAACTTTCGTCTTCGCCATACGATCTAAATACGACGATGATCTCTCTGGCCAGGGACTTGCTTTTGTCGTTTCGCCGTCGAGGGGTATCCCCGACGCTCTACGCGGAGAATACCTCGGGCTGTTCAACAAGTCTAGCAATGGGAACGAAACCAGTCACATCTTCGCAGTTGAACTCGACACAATATATAATGAGTACCTTAACGACACCAACAACAACCATGTCGGAATCGACATTAACAGTCTGGTGTCGAAAAGGGCGGAGTCGGCGGGGTATTGGGACGACGTCGATGGTGAATTAAAGAACTTGACGCTAATCAGTGGAAAACCAATGCAAGTTTGGATGGAATATGATGGGTTTGAAATGCTGATTCATGTCACTATGGCTCCAATTGAGATCATTGATAAACCCAATACTCCACTTTTGTCTTTGCGATGGGATTTGTCGTCGGTCTTCGAGGACACCATGTACGTCGGATTCTCGTCTTCGACCGGCGCCATATCAACGACTCATTATATCTTGGGTTGGAGCTTTAGAGTCGATGGAGAAGCGCAAAGCCTTGATCTGTCTCAGCTACCAAAGCTTCCAATTCCAAAAAAACCGAGATCTAAATTCTTAACGAAGGGGTTGCCATTGATATGTTTGTCACTGGCGGTAATGGCACTTTCCGGCGTAATTTATTTCTTTTATCGTAGGCGAAAGTTCGCAGAGATTTTGGAGGATTGGGAGCAAGAATACGGACCCATAAGGTTCAAATACAAGGATCTATACAAAGCTACAAAGGGATTTAGAGAGAAGGAAATTCTGGGAGTTGGGGGGTTCGGTAGAGTTTACAAAGGAGTGTTACCAAATTCAAAAATTGAAGTTGCAGTGAAGAAAATATCTCACGAGTCGAAACAGGGGATGAAGGAATTCGTTGCGGAGATAGTGAGTGTCGGGCATCTCCGACACCGGAACGTAGTGGGCTTGTTGGGATACTGTCGACGGAAAGGGGAGTTGTTTTTGGTGTACGAATATATGCCGAACGGAAGCTTGGATAGGTATTTACACGACCAGCCCGAAGCCATCCTGAATTGGGGACAAAGATTTGAGATCATAAAAGGGGTTGCATCGGGGCTCTTTTATCTTCATGAACAATGCGAACAAGTAGTGATTCACAGAGATGTGAAGGCCAGTAATGTGTTGCTTGATGCAGAGTTCAATGCAAGATTGGGAGATTTCGGTTTGGCCAAATTGTATGATCGTGGCGCTGATCCTCGAACCACCAATGTGGTTGGAACTCTCGGGTTCGCACTAGCTATTCTTTAATATACTTTAATTTTTTATGGTTAATTATGTGAGAATATGGTGTTCCACCTCAAAACCAATTGACTATGAGGGGAGTAACCCATATCTCTTTTATATTGATGTTGATCTCTCCCACTTTCCAATATGGGATATTTGTGAGATCCTAACAAATTATTTATCTAAAACAAAGTGATTTTTGAAACTAGTTATCTAGCACCGGAGCTGATGAGAACAGGGAGAGCCACAACAAGATCGGATGTATACGCATTTGGAGCATTTCTTTTAGAAGTTGCATGCGGAAGTAGACCAATTCAACATCGAGAAGACGTCGACGATCTCATATTAATGGATTGGGTGTTCTCCTGTTGGACCAACGGGAACATTCTCCGAACCGCCGACCGTCAATTACGTGACAATTTCGAACCTTCAGAGCTTGAATTGGTGCTCAAACTTGGGTTGCTTTGTTCCCATTCCTCACCCGCAGTTCGCCCCACCATGCACCAGGTTCTGCAGTATTTGGAGGCCGACGCGCCACTTCCAGACCTCACCTTGCTCCGCTGGAGGCTCTCCGGCAGCGGCTTCTTGAACTTGACGTGTCGACATCGTGATGGCAATGATGCCGACGATGGGTCGAATAATATATCCATGTCTTACCCCTTTTTGCAGAAATCTAATGTGTCTAGTTCACCGTCGGTTGTGGAGTCTATTCTGATAGAAGGTCGTTGATTTTGGAGAATTTTGTGTGTTTGATGTGTGAGATAATTGTGAAAGTGTTTTATTTTGTACTAGATGGGTATGACATACTTATAGATCTATTTTTGAGTTATTAAGACACAATAATTATGTTGTTCCAATTTCACTTGAATAATTTGTCAATTTTAAGTGATTAGGTAGTTTTTTTAAGATGATGACTTTAATATACCATTACAATACAAATTAAATCTATTTTTGTGAATAATGTATCTTGCTATCCTCAATCAATAAATGGATACATAGATGGTAGCTCCATTCTTGTCCTCTTGGTGTACTTCTTCTTCTCCTTCATCTTATCTTCTCCATACATTCATAAATTAGTTTCTCTTTCTTCTTCTCTCTCTTTCATATCTCCCTCCTTCCCAATCCCATTCTCTTTTTTCTCATGGTGAGAAAGTTGAGAAAACCTTGAAAATTAGTGTTTGTCGTCGAAGTTCAACAAAAAGACATCAAAAGCCCGTTTAGTAACGTTCTCATTTTTTGTTTCTCTTTTTTTTTTAAATGATCTTGTTTAATAACGTTCTCGTTTTCTGTTCCCAATTTAAAAAAAAACATTCTCAATATTTGGCTTGAAAGTGAGAAACTCCGATCAGTTATGTTTCTCATTTTGGCCATAGTTCTTTATTTTACATTGTTGTTATATAAATTGTCCGATTAAAAAGAATAACCTTCTTTGGCATGATGTTAAGTGGCTATCATTTTTTTTTTTTTGATATTCGTGACTGTTTAGGCCAGTTTTCGCGCACTTCAACTAATGTTACCGGACATATGGCCAGACTCTACAAATATGTGTATGCTAAGAAAACCCATAAAAAATTATTTCATAAATAAATGGACTATTGAACCCATCACCTAATACATCCCAAAGTCCTCTTTAATTTCTTACATCCACTTTTCCATTTTAATTGATTAGATATATACTTGTATATTATTTCAATTCCTAAAAATATAATACCAATATTTGTATATTGTTTAATTGTTTTTTAAATATAAACTATTTATTATTATTATTATTATTATTATTATTATTATTATTATTATTATTATTATTATTATTATTATTATTATTATATTTACTTCATTTTTTAAAAGTAAATTGTTTATTATCATTATTATTATTAAGAAATTTGTTATGTATACCAACCTTATGACACCCTATTAAAATTATAACACATGTTTATCAAAAATTCGTTTATACTAAAATTATGAGTGATTTAACTCAATCGAACTCAATCAATAACTTGTGATTGAACTCAATCAGTTTGTTAAGTGATTGAACTCAACTGATTGAGTTCAATCAATAACTAGTGATTGAACTCTGATTGAACTCAATCATCAGTTTTTTGGTATATGTGCAATTATTTTCAGTTTTGTACTATAGTTGTAATTTTTTAGCTAATTTTTGTTATACATACCAATCCCCTTATTATTATTATATTTATTTTCAATATATGTGTATTTATATCTTATCTAAATTTATTAATTTATAATTTAATTTTAAAATTTTGTTAATATTTTCAAATTAAAATTCATTTATTTTTTATTTAAAAATTTAATAAATACTTGAAATGCAAATTTTTAATAACTATATATTGCGTGTCATATTTTTTAAGAATCTAAAAAAAAATTAAAAGAAGAAAAAAAGAAAGGAAAAAAAACTAGAAATAGAAAATAGTTATCAAACATATTTATTTATGTTATTTATTTTTTATTTTATTTTTTTTATTGTAAGAATTCAGAAACAAAAACGTTATCAATACACATTTTTGTTTCTTATTCTAAAATAATTAAGAATCAATAAATAAGAAATAAGAACTAAGAAACAAGAAACAATAAACAAGACCGTTTAGCCCTAAAGGGTTGTTTGTTTGACATATTGAACTAAAATTTAGTTTTAAGATTTATCAACTCCTCATTGAAAACCTACATTCAAACGAGTTTTTATTAACTTCTAATCATTTTTACTTTTAAAAATAACTTTCATTTTTAACCATTTATTTTCAATCATTCATTTACAACTACTCAATCATTTTTAACCATTCATTTTTAATCATTTTTTTAACTACTCAAATAACTCCTCATTTTAAATCTACATTCAAACAAGATTTTGACTCTAGCTTTTCTACACAAAAAACTACATTCAAACGAATTTTTGGACACAACTTTCAATTTTTAACTACTCAACATAACTCCTCAATATTACTCCTACAACTAAACACTACCTAAATATGTCCCATTTCTAGAAACGTTCTTTAAAGTAAGCTACAAAAATGAGAAACTTGTTATAGACGTTTCCATGGTTCCGTTTCTATTTTTATGTCAACGTTTCTTGTTGAAACAAATGACAGAGTAGCTTGTTTGCCATTCATATCTTAATCTGTATTAATAAATATTAATGGTATAATATTGAAACCTATTAATAACTATAAATACAAATATTTTAAAGGGGTTTTGTACGAATATATTAAATTGATAAAATATTTACAATACTAGACAAATTTAAAAAAATTAGCAATTATAGTCAAATATACGGTATAAGGTAATACTTTTTATACTGAATAATTAAACACAATACAATGATGAGTATTATTTATATTGTATATTTGACTATGAATGCTAAATATTTTTAAATTTATCTAAATTTGTAATTATTTTATAAAATTGGACTATCCAGTACAATTTCTCTATTTTAAAATCAAATTACTATTATAATTTTTTTTTTAAAAAAAAACCTCGCCTGCAGTTTCTCAAAGTTTGGTCTTTTTTTGACGTTGGGCCAAACCTTTTGGTTTGAGCGATGGCAAAGTGGCTCTTGGGCTTTGATCTTGAACCCAATTGTTAGGCTATTTGAGTTTTGTATTTTTTTTTTCCTCTTCAAATTTAATTTGAGACTGTATATATTGAATTGCATTTCAGGTGAGGATTGAAACAGTAACCTCTTTATTTTTTATTTTTTTCAAGTGCATATCGAGGGTGGAGGGCAAATATCGATTCTCGAGATCAAAGTTGTAACGTTGATGTTGAACTAGTTTTACAACCAAATAATAAAATTATTACGTCATTAACCTATTCGATCACAGTAACCTCTTTATTAAGTCTGCTTTTGATGGCTAATTTGAGGTACAAATCCATTAATAATAGATTCCAAATTAAGAAAATATGTAAGTTATCATAGAATTTACAAATAATTACTGACAATTGACCTAAGTTTATCATTCACAAAATGAAATTCTTCAAAAATTACGTTAATAAATGTTTTAATTTAAAAATATTTGAGTGTGTTCTTTAATTTTAGTCCTTTGAATTTAAGAAGATTCAACTTAGACACTTGCTTATGTATTGACATATTTCAATAAGCATCCAATGAATGTTAAAGTTAGTTTATAGACCATTCCATGTCAACAAGAGCTGAGTTTCTGTTCAACTGATAAATTATATTACTTAATAATCAAGAGATTTCGAGTTTGAGTTCTCCCCTTCAAATAATATTTGACTAATTAAAAAAAATAACTTAATTTTATATTTTATGTTTACAATATTTTTGTAACTATTATGGGGTAACCCAATTGGTCATAGAAGGTCATGAGGTGCATAAAGTGTAGGGTCAGGCGGTATGCCCCGTCACATTAGTTGAGGTGCGCTTGTGCCCACAAGCTGGCCCGAACAGTCACGGACATCAAAAAAAAAAAAAATGTTGTACAATATTTTTGTGATCAAAGCTATATTAGGAAAATTAAAAATAAAAATAAAAGTAGGATACATTCATAGATTTATATTTCTCAAAATTTATAATTTTCTTAATTCTATGATAATTATTATTTCGACTAATAGGTGGTAAGTTTGAATTGTTCCACTTTTAAAAATTTGGTTATAAAACCAAAAAAAATCGAAGTTTGCTACTATTTCATACGAAAAAATACCTATGAATGGTTTTCACTAATCTGAAAAATTCTCTCATTTTTTTCTAATATAGTAACTTTCATTCTCTCTTTTTTTCTTAACCAGCATAAATATATGTGAAGTCATATATTCAAATCTCTAGTTACTCTCTAACTTTTTTCTCTTTATCATATTTTCTATTATATTAACTTTTTTCTCACTTAAAATGGTTATTAAATAGGATTTTATTATTTTCTCATTAATTTTTTACATTTTCTATTATTTATAACGACATATTTCAACCTACAAAAGATTTCTTTTGTTATTTTTTAATGCTAAAAATGAAAATGGAAATAATTATTAAATAGGATCTTATTATCCTTTATAACTCAAATTTTAACCTACAAAAGATTACTTTGGTTAAAAAGATTAATACTAGTTTTGTTTCAGTTAAATTATTAAGTGAGGATAGCTCAGTTGGGAGAGCGTCAGACTGAAAATTTAAAGGTTGTGTGTTCGATCCATGCTCATTGCATTATTAGGTAACATTTTTATGACTTTTTTCCTGACCAAATATTATTATTTTATTCTCCAAAATAATAAAAATAACGAAGAACATGACATATAAAAAATATAATCTTGCATATTTATAATTTCTAATTTCAACATGCAAGAGTTGAGATTCAAAATCTCTATTTCTTTTTTATTTGAGAATATATATTTAATTGATTAATTAAGTTAGGTATAAGTATTATTTTTTTATTATAGATAAGTTAGGTTTAAGTTTTTTTTTTTTTTTTTTTTGAGAATTGGTTAGGTTTAAGTTTAAGACATGCAAACTTAAAAAAAAAAAAACAAAATAAATGGTAAATGAAGATAAGACACATCTGAGTTAAATTAAAAAAGAAATAATTAATAAAAATATATACATAATAAAATAAAAGGAGAGGGGCACATCTTTTATATAGAATATATCTCTTGTCTTGGCTATTATGAAGGATCCTCAAATTAAGGGCCTAAAAGTGTGTGTTGTATATTCATGCAAGTGTGTTTCATTTGTATGTATATGAAACTGCACATGCTTATACTTCTTAGTATTTGCTTCTCAAAACTTCCAAAGTTTGGAAAGAATTTATTATATTTTTAGGGACTTGGATTTTCTTTTTGCAAAATTAAAACTTGTAGACCCATCCTCTAGTTTGTGTAAGAATAATAGGTGATAATTCATTTCTTTGGACTTTTCCAATAATTAAGGCTCTAAAGCCACCCACTTAATAAATTATATAATTAGAGTTTGAAAAAAAGTAACTACACACAATCTTGAAATTATTAAAGAGTTATTTTGTAAGTGTATTTTTTGTAATTAAATTATATTTTATGAATTAGTTAAGTGAGTTGTTAGTGTTAGCTAAGTTTATAAAACACTGCGTATGACTTTCAAAGGGTTAAATAAAATTTAGTATATTCATTTTTTTTTTTTTTGATATTCGTGAATGTCCGAGTTAGCTTGCGTACACAAGCGTACCTTGACAAATGTCACGGGACATATCGCCTGATTCTACAATATTTGGATGCCAAAGAAACCGACCATGATCAATTCGGCTACCCCCGACCAATTTAGTATATTCATCAATCTTGAGTTTTTGTTTATGCGTGGTTGCTTAGGACATATGACCATGAACGTTTATTTTCTTTTAAACTCTAGTTCTCAACTTGTAACGTCCTAGGCCGACCACTCGAAATTCAAACTCAACCTTTCTCCTATGCTACCCGCTAGTTTTTAAACGCTTCAAAAAAATATTTTAATCTTACAGAATAACAAATTAAAAAAATATATATTAGAAATTAGCATAACTTGCTCCATCTTCATTTTCATGCTTATTTCTAGGAAAAATGTCAAAAAAGTTTCTCAACATCGAAGGACAACCTCGTTAGTATAGATTTGGGGTCTTTAAGTATACTCTCTTTAAGATCTCAGATTCAAAACTTTCGAGTGAGTTAATTTAGAAAATCTCTTTTTCTTTACTAGGGGCATGTTTGCCCCATGGACAAATGGTGGAGTTAGCTTGGCTTGACTTCTATTCCATGTTTCTTCCATAAGTCCATCTAACTCCTACCCAACTCTAGGTGTGGGCCTCACATTTTTATTTAAATATTAAAATATTAAAAAACTACTCAATATTTATTTTTTTATTTAAATAAAAACTTCAACAATTCACTTTCCATTCCATCAAACATAATCTTATTATTAAAAAACTATTAAATATCCTTTTTTTTTATTTAAATAAAAACTTCAACCATTCTCTTTCCATCACATCAAACATAATTTTATCTTTTCTTTCCTTCCTCCCAAACATAAACTTATTTCACTTATCTTTTCTTCCCTCCCAACTCAACTCAATCCAACCCATCCCCTCGAAGTCAAACATGCATTAGGTGTTGGTTTTGAATGAGCAAGAGTGCCATCAAGTATATAGTTGGCAAACTAGAGTCAAATGTTATCTAGAAATTGTAAAAAAAAAAAAAAAAAAAATAGAAGGCTTAATTCAAGCTAAATATGTTTAATTTGAATTTTTTTTTGATTGAATCACCAAAAAATAAAGGTGCACCATATTGGTGTATATTGTAATTATCAATTCTTTTTAGTGTTTCTTAACCATGACTAATATATTTTCAAGATCCATGTCATTCAAATATGGTTATGGTTTATTCATGTATCTTTCTTGAAGCCAAGGGTTGCACAACCAAATTCTTCGATCTTTCTTTTCTCGAACATATATATTATCGTTTCTATTCGTCTCAGTTCTATAAACTATATGATTTAGAGTAATCAATTTGAATCTAAGTCTAAAGCTCACTTCCATTCCTTGTAATTCGGACAAATTATTGCGAAAAATTTCAACAAGACGAGTATATATTTGATTATGAACTAACAAATACTTTCACTTTTTTAAAAAAATAAATTAAATCCATAGGAATTAATGGCATTTAATTAATCCCTTTTATTTTATTCCCCTTTCTACATTAAAGAGTGTGTTACACAATGAATTTAAAACACTTGTACACTCTCCTGTCTACAAGAAAACCTTTTAGGAAATTCTTACACTTAATCAATAAATGAGAGACAGAGACATTGTTTCAAAAAGGTCATGATAATTAATAAGAAATCCCAAAAATGGGAAATTTCCAATGCATAAAAAAAAAAAAAAAAAAAAAAAAAAAAAAAAAAAAAAAACTCTTTTCCCAGATGAAAAAAATATAAACAAATCCTCTTCACTTTTTGCACATTTATATAAGAAACTCTCCCAAACCCAACAACTATTCTCTGATAAACAATCAGAGGTACATTTCCAATATCCCCAATATTCTCATATATTAAATAGTGATCATGATCTCACAAATTATTCCCCTAACCTAATAATAATTCCATTTATTAATTAAATAATGAGTTAATTAATTAAAAGTATAGTGTGAGACATAATTATAAAAATGACATCTGATGTCCCATGTGCCCAACTGTTCTTTCTGAGACCTATCCAACTCATGACTGTTCCTCAAGGAACAAGACAATCCCTCAAAAACCACATTTACCTTTTCAAACCTCATCTTGTTTTATGGATTTTTGCTCTTAAAACCATCCCAAAAACAATCTCACTTTCCCCAAAAAACCAACATCTTTTTCTCTTTATTCCTTTAACCTTTTCACATGCATTGTAGCAAACAAAACATACTTCCAAAACCCTTACCACTCATCAATACATTCTTCAACTCTCCTAACCTTTTGTAGAAAAGTATAATTTGGTGGGTAGATATACTTTAATTCTTCATTTGTTTCCATTTTCCATTTTTTTAGGGGTTATGATTTTCCATGTACTCTATTTCTCTAGATATTCCCTTCTTCTATGTGTTACTAGTTGATAGGTTTGTATCCCATCTTTGTTGGGAAATGAAGCATGTCAAGTTGTGTAAATAATACTGAAAGATAAAAGTAGCTAGGTTATTTATTTTTTTATATTTATTTTTAACTATTGATCCCTATTTTTTATGGAATAAACAGTTTAACCTCCAAGCCAATGGTGACATGATAACCTAGTAACTAAGGCTCCGTTTGATAACCATTTGGTTTTTTGTTTTTTGTTTTTGAAATTTAAGCCTATTTTCACTCAAATTTAGTACAATGTCTTTCACCCTTCCTACAATATATCCATCTTTCCTCAAGAAAGTAGGAGAATACTAACCAACTTTAAAAAACAAAAAAAAAAATAGCCTTCCAAAAGTTTGTTTATGTTTCTAAAAGTTGGTTAGTATCCTCCTACTTTCTTAAGGAAAGATGAATATATTATATGAAGGGTGAAAGACATTGTAGTAAATTTAAGTGAAAATAGGCTTAAATCTCAAAAGTAAAAAACAGAAAACCAAATGGTTATCAAACGGGGCCTAAGAAGTTAGACTTCCAATTCCATACCTCCAAATGTTGTTGAATAGATAAAATAAAACTCCAAACTTTAGTTTGTATTTAATCAAAGTAGTTAAGTGTCGTTTTTCTTAGTTAAAAACAATTGAGAATGAAAGGTTAGAGCATATATTTCTTATAGTGAGGGACATAAACTTATACAATTGAGCGATTGCTCCTATTGACATCAAGTGTCAATTTTTATATTATATAACAAATTGATTTTTGTAGTTTATAATTGTAGTTTATACATGTATTATATAACAAATTGATTTTTGTATTTAAACAAAGTAGTTAAATGTTAATCTTAATATATAAATAATTTAGTTAATATGATTAGATATATTATTACTAAAATGTTAACAAGACAGTTTGGCCGAGTGGTCTAAGGCGCCAGATTTAGGCTCTGGTCCGCAAGGGCGTGGGTTCAAATCCCACAGC
>JBBMEF010051972.1:0-12641 GCA_037832685.1 Sicyos baderoa
GCATTAAATAAGTTTTAAAGCCATGCATGCTGGTTAAAGACCTAGGTTAGGACCACTTTTGGGTCGGGTCTTTACACTAGGGCTGCGTTTGCGAGTCAGCTGAGGAGCAAGAGAGTCGCGCGAGATCTGGCGAAGCTGGATGGACGCCAGGCTGCATCGACTGAGGCACGAAGATGAACGCGCGGTTGGCTCGACTGAGAGGGCACGCACGCGGATGGCAACGTGTCGGAAAGGTCTACGGCGACGACGGCAAGGGACGGCGGCAAGCTGCTGGCGGTGTCGGCTGGGCTAGGTCGAGAAGGGAAGGGACGAAGAAGGAGAGAGAGAGAAGGGGGAGAATACCTTTCTTTTTCTTTTATTAAAAATAATGCTAATTTACCTTTAGAAAACTCAAAGTCCTTTATTTCTTTTTTTTTAACACAAATGACATTTTCATTAATTTAACCACCAAGGAGAATTCTTCTTTTAAATCTAAACCAAGGTAAAAATTTAACAAATCCTCTACTAACCCAAGAAATCATCTTTTTCACCAATGTTCCAAAAAACTTAAAGTTGCAAAGGCCACTAATCGCCAACTAAAATAACTCAACTGATTTAAGTTCCATATAAAACCAAACTCCAAACGAGAACCATTTAACGAAAATAACGGCCGAACCAACCTGAACGACGATCTGAAATTCCGGGCCGTTACAGTAAATAAGTTTACTTAGTAAGAATCCCCAACCGGGGTACAGTACGATACAACTGGTCATCTAGCATACAAGTATACATGCAAACAACTACCAACACAGACAAACTTGCTTGTCTTGGGTTATCAATACAAACCAAGAACTGATGCCAACTCGTGGTCTTACTTGGATGCCCATCGGGGTCTTACACCTTTGAGTTATCCCGTAACTCTAGAATCACTCGAGAATCTCTGATTCTTGGTCTAAGCTCAACTACACAATCTTTGAAAGGAAACTGGGTGTACTAGACTCATGATCCCGAGGGAGCCTCCAGTTAGAGAATCGAGAGCGTGCGTGCACACCGCATGCTGCGGTAAACCAGGTAAATGCTGGGTCTAGGGCAAACTGCCCTGGTCCAGGTATGGATGCCTAAAAGACTCGGAAGGTGTAACTAAAGCATAGGGATGCGAGACCTCGACATCAAGCTATGGCAGCATGAACCACCACAAGCCTGCGGCTAGGTCCCGCTCACAGCAGGCTTACACTGTGAGTCGGTCCTGCCCAAAGGCTGCAGTCACTTGGGTATGTCAGCACGATGTGAATCGTACTGACGAACGGGGACGGGACAAGCCTTGTCATCCGCTCGGTCGGTAGGGACCCATGCATGTAATAAAGACTAGGTTTAGGACCGTTAAACTGGTCGGGTCTTTACAAGCAGCTATGCGAACATTAGAAGTACAAGTAGGAGAAATTGCAGAAAATGTAAAAAACATACCACTAGGAGGAGATCGGATAGTAAGGAGAACCCTTGACAGATAGTAAGGAGATCATAAAATATCATGGAAATAAGGAATATGTTGAGGTAACAAAGAAGAAAATTGCACAGGACGATGCAGAACATGAGGATTCTATAGTCAAAGAAAAGGTGTCGGTTTGTGGAAAAACCTTTACCTATTTATCACCCACCGCCACCACCATACCCTCAAAGGCTCAAGAAAAAGAGAAACGAATCACATTTTTTTAGAAATTCACTGATATGTTGAAGCAAGTACATATAAACATCCATCTAGTTGATGATTTGCGGCAATGCCGAACTACATGAAGTTCTTGAAGGACGCCCTAAAGGAAAATGACAAATTCAAGGAATTCAAGGTAGTAGCATTGAATGAGGAATGTAGTGCAATTATCCAAAATAAGATTCCGCAAAAGGAAGTGGATCCTGGATAGTTCACTATTTCGGTCAAGATAGGAAGCAATCATCTTGGACGAGCACTTTGTGATTTGGGTGCAAGTATCAATTTGATGTCGCTATTGATTTATAAGAAGTTTGGGATAGGTGAAGCAAGGCCCACCACGATAACCATTCAATGAGCAGATAGGTCGATAACTCGTCCAATTGGAAAGATTGAGGATATTTTGGTGCAGGTTGAGAAGTTTATCTTTCTAGCAGACTTTATCATACTTGACTATGAAGCTGATTTAGATGTTCCTATCATTTTAGGACGACCATTTTTTAGAATTGGACAAACACTAGAAAAGATTGCTTATCTTGGAGAAAATGAGACATTACCGATTGTTATCTCTTCAAAACTGAAAGAGGAGCACGAGCAATAGCTGTTGCAACTCCTTGTACAACATAAGAAAGCACTTGGATAGACTTTAGCGGATATATCAGAGAAGGCTCAATCCCGCAATGAAAGAGGTAGTTAAGAAGGAAATCTTGAAATGGCTGGATGCTGGAGTAATTTACCCCATATCAGATAGCCATTGGGTTAGTCCAATTCAATGCGTGCCCAAAAAGGGGGGCACTACTATTGTTTGCAATGAGAAAAACGAGTTTATTCCTATGCAAACTGTGACAGGATGGCGAGTTTGCGTGGACTACCGAAAACTGAACAAGGTTACAAAGAAATATCATTTCTCATTACCCTACATAGACCAAATGTTGGATCGCATCGCAGGTAAAGAATATTACTGTTTCTTAGATGGATATTCAGGGTATAACAGAATCATGATTGACCCACATGATCAAGAAAATACCACGTTTACATGCCCTTATGGAACGTTTGCCTTTCAAAGAATGCCACTAAACACTGCAATGTGCCCGCAACATTTCAAAGATGCATGATGTCTATTTTTTCAGATATGATCGAAGAGACAATGGAAGTCTTTATGGACAATTTCACTGTTTTTGGGGATAATTTTCAGAGTTGCTTAGCCAATCTTGAAAGAGTTCTCAACCGCTATGAAGAAACACATTTAGTGCTGACTGGGAAAAATGTCATTTCATGGTTCAAGAAGGAATTGTCTTAGTACATAAGATTTCTAAAGCCAGAATGGAAGTGGACCAAGCAAAGATAAAGGCAATAGAAAACCTGGAACCACCAAGAATGTTAAAGGAGTGAGGAGTTTTCTAGGACACGCTGGTTTCTATAGACGATTTATCAAGGACTTTTCTAAAATTGCGAAACCAATGTGCAAGTTACTCGAGAGCGATCATCCCTTTGATTTCAAATTGGATTGCTTTAATGCCTTTACAAAATTAAAAAGAGCACTTATATCAGCTCCTATTATGATATCGCCCGATTGGAAAAAAAACGTTTGAATTAATGTGCGATGCAAGTGACTATGCGATAGGAACGATATTGGGTCAGAAAGGAGAAAAGATGATACACCCAATCTATTATGCAAGCAGAATGTTGACTGAAGCGCAGCAGAATTATACAACCACTAAAAAGGAATTACTAGTTGTAGTCTGTGCATTAGAAAAATTTCGGTCATATTTGGTAGGATCAAAAGTAATTGTGTTTACAGACCATGCTGCGATAAAATATCATATGAGTAAAGCGAATGCTAAACCATGATTGATTAGATGGATTCTGCTTCTACAAGAATTTGATATAGAAATCAAGGACAAGAAAGGCTGTGAGAATGTTGTCGTTGATCACCTATCTCGATTGGAAAATCAGACTAAGGATCCGGCGATGCTGCAAATCTCTAAAAAACTTCCTGATGAACAACTTTTTGTGATAAATGTTGTTAAGCCGAAGGCACCTTGGTTTGCAGACATTGCCAACTACCTAGCAAGCAAAGTTATCCCTACAGATCTTACTAGACAGCAAGCAAAACGATTTTTCTATGACAGTCGTTTCTACTTTTAGGATGAACCTTATTTATACAGGCAATGTGCCGATGGAATTATACGACGATGCGTGGGAGAAAATGAGATGAATGCGATTTTGGAATCGTGTCACGCATCGCCTTATGGAGGACACTTTGGTGGAATGCGCACGGCAGCAAGGATTTTTCAATCTGGCTATTTTTGGCCAAGTATATTCAAGGATGCGCATCATTTTGCAAGGACATGCGATAAAAGCCAAAGGAGAGGAAATATAGGAAAAAAGGGATGAGATGCCTTTGACTTCAATTCTGGAGGTTAAATTATTCGATGTTTGGGTAATTGATTTCATGGGACCATTTCCTCATTCGTACGAAAATCTGTACATATTAGTCTTAGTTGATTATGTGTCAAAAATGGGTTGAAGTTATTGCCACGCCTTCAAACGATGCAAAGAATGAGATTAAGTTCCTGCACAAAAATATCTTTACAAGATTTGGGACGCCGCGAGCATTGATAAGAGACGAGGGGATGCATTTTATAAATAGAGCAATGGCACATGTACTTCAAAAGTATAATATCAAACACCGCATTGCTACACCTTATCACCCATGACCAACGGACAAGCTGAAATATCAAACCGTGAGATCAAAAGTATACTCGAGAAGGTAGTTGCACCGAACCGTAAGGATTGGTCAATGCGACTCGATGATTCACTTTGGGCTTATCGCAAAGCGCTGAAAACACCGTTGAATATGTCGCCTTATAGAATTGTGTACGAAAAAGCATGTCATTTATCTGTTGAGTTAGAACATAAAGCTTTTTGGGCACTGAAAAAGGTAAATCTAGATTTACAAAAAGCAGGTTTTGCAAGAATGTTACAGTTGCTTAATTTGGAAGAGCATAGATAATTTTATTACAAAAATGCTAAGCTGTACAAGGAAAAAACTAACGATGGCATGATCGTAGGCTGACACCTCGAGTTTTTGAGGTAGGTCAGCAGGTTTTGTTAATTAACTCTAGACTTCGTTTGTTTCCACGAAAGCTCAGGTAAATATGGTCTAGACAATTTCACATTACACAGGTGAAACCAGGAGGAGCAATCTGGATAAAAAATGAAGTAAGCGGAAAAGAGTTTGTACTCAATGGGCAGAGATTGAAGCATTATTGGAATGAGGATATCCAGCGCGGAATATCTTCATTCGCATTGACTGATGAATAAGCGCAGGAGCATGTGAGTGGAACAAGAGTGTATCGGTATCATTTACTAATTTCAGCTCCACGCATGCTAGTTTCAATTTTCTCTATCAACTTATGCGAGAAGAATTTATGTTTATTTACCGCATTATGTTTTGATTATTTTTGTTTTTGTTTTGTTTTTATTTATTTTAATTTTGTTAATCTCCGTAAACCTCTGATTACAAATGAACGGATTGGTTGAAGGAACGGGGAAGATTGCGAAACGGCGTAACTCATCATTACAGGGAAATAATTACGGACGGATGTCGAGCAGCCATCTTGGGAGATAGTTGATCCGACCATGTGCAGAGTTTGCATGGCCACCGAAGGTCATTTGACGCTTACAAAGGCGTTGATTACTGCTGATCTCATGCCTATTCGAACGACCACTTTACCTTTTTAAATTCTGGCCTTTGCAAACCCAACCGATGCACTTTCAACCAGCATTTCTTCTCTAAACCATTAGCCAAATTTTACCAACCATGCCTTGGAAACTTGCAACAACCTATTGGAAATGGTGGCAAGGAAGAATCGAGAGAGTGAGAGAGAATGACGGCCTAGATCTGAACCAACAACCCAATGAGGGAGGTCCAATGCAGAGTGGCGATGAAGTGCATGCCGACACACTAGTGCGTGGGCGATTGATTCCTTTGGTCATAGAGTTGGATGAATCTGCAGAAGTGGAAGCGTCGTTGTCGATAGCTTGTGAAGAAAGGGCCGTGACTTCAACATTACGAAACGTAATGGTGAAGGAAGACTCTTCGCCTTCAGGGTATTTCGAAGGACTAACTCCTTCCATGGAGATTCAGGATGCTGAGGAGTTCGATCTATTTTTGTTATACCTCAATCAAAGTAAGGTTGAGTGTAGACGATGTGGATGTGCGGGCCCTTCTAGACCTGTTGAAGTGGTCGCGCATGATGAGGAGGAACGGGTGAATTGCAAAGATGAAGCGCCTTTGATGTAGGAGGAACGGGTGAATCGCGAAGATGAAGCGCCTTTGATGTAGGAGGAACTTCACGGACGGAGAAGGTACCTTCGTTTAGAATGAGAAGAATATGCAGAAGATCCTGTCGAGCAGAGAGTCCGGTTAACACCAATGAACCATAGTCTTGGAGAACAAGACAGAATTATTCGGCGTCTAAAGAAGGAGTTCGGCCTCTAGACATTGTTTCTTCTTCTGATTCCGAAAATGAAGAGGAGCCAAGCGCCGATGAAGAATAAACTAAAAGGACGTTTCTAATTTGACTCCTCTCAGTACTCTTTCTATCTTTCGCATCCTTATTATGCTACTGTTAAGTCATGTCTTAATCTTAGTTCTTGTATTTGTTCACTACTTAATATAGTATGTTTTGACTAATGTTGAATTTGACTTGTGTTTTAAAATTGAGTCTGTCCAAAACATGAGCGGAGTGTACCAACACTTAGCCTTTCATTAGTTACCAATACGAGATCCTTATGAGAGTATCTCAGAAAGGAACTTATTGCACTTAGGACTTAGGGCAACTTTTGGGGACGAAGCAGACTAGCGGAAGTAGTGAATTTAGCACCTTAGAATTACTCAAGTTTGGGGGAACTAAGCCTCAACTTTATTGAGGAAAATGAAGATTTTAAGTTTGAGTGTGAGGGATACCCGTGGAGTGTTATGCGAAGAGTAGTAATATGCAAAATTCGCATATATACTAAAAAAAACGAGCAAGTAAAATAAATTTCAAGGCATTTTGGATAAAAATGAAGCGGCATGAAGAGCGAATAGCCGTGGGAAAATCCGAATATTCTTACTAGCATTGCTCGACAAATCAAAAGAGCAGCATAGTAAGGAAATTTACACATAGGAGCCCAAATAAATTGAGCCTCGAACAGAATGCCTTGAACGAATTTGAGTGACAAAAGAGGTGTTGATAGAACCGCAACAAGCAGAAACTTCCAACTGGGAGTTGAATTGAGAACTGAGGGTAGTAAGGCAATGAACTGAGGTGTGATTATGAGGATTTTGCAAATTACGACTTAGGACAATTAAGGAGTTGGTATGAGATAGCAATGTGATGGATGGGATGAGATTTTAAACATAAGGAAAATTTTCACCATTTTGATTTACATGCATTATTAAGTTGTTTTTAGACTTACAATAGCATCACTCGGGACGAGCAATGTTTCAAGTTTGGGGGTTTGATGACTTTGAAATAGAGTCACATAATCGCATACTTTGGTATATTTTACGCACGCTTTCATAAGAAATGCGGCTGCGAGTGAGAGAAAATAAGAAAAAAAAGTGTAATTCACAAATGTGAAGCATTTGTGGAACTAGATGCGAAACTCTGAGGTTTAGCGCATGAATTGACCGAAAGTAGCATGATTTATTGCTTTTCGCATAATTTACTCTGTTTACTGTTTTCGCAAGACAACACGACAGTGCGAGGCAGAATTATGTTAGCTCATAAAGTAAAGACGCGCGATCAATGAGACGGTAGCTGACGAAAAACCACTTTAGGAAAGAATAACTTGACAGCGTGAAGTTGACTAACCAGACAATTACGAGATGGATTGCTGTAATCAAGGGATTCTCGAATCGGGCAGTGATTGCGGGTCACGATGTGGTATAGTGGTAAATGATTGAATTATAGAATGACGAAATCTTATTGATTAAGATCCCTCAATTCGTAATCACAGCATTACACAAGTATACATAGTCGAGAGTGCAGTAAGTGATAAATATTTATTTATATCGATCCCACAGAGATTGATGTCTAGATTTACACTTTACAGAATAAAGCCAAAGAAATAAAAGAAAATATTTTGGTTTTGAAAAAGAATTTGGTGTCGATATATTATAACTTCAGAAAATAAATTACATAAAATAAATATTCAATGCAATGAGTAAAAATCTACTAAACAATCCTAGAAGATATTAGGTGTGAGGCTAGCTAATGCAACTCTTGCTTCCTATACAATTGAATGCCTCTGCATATCAATGGTTTGGGAAGTTCGTGCTTCACCCATCGAACTTCATCTGAGATCTAGGCAACGCAAGTAATAGTGAGGTTATTCCTAACTCCCTAAATAACGAACAACTATTCGTAAAACCTATCATAACATACTGGTCTACACGCACATCTTCCTTCCGGAATATTGCAAGGCTCAAGCGTGGCTAGAAAGACGACGCAAGAATATAAATAAAGCGCAGCAGTGTAAGTGTAATTTGCATTCAGACCTAATAAACAACTACTCATGAACAGTAAGTAAATACTCCTATAACGCAATTATAACATCAAAACAAAGACAGAAGATAAACCAGCCGATTTTATTGAACTACAATTGTTTATCAAATATAACTACTCTTAAGAAAAACAATAAAAGTTGGATTGATGAAATGTAAAATGTGCAGTCCCCTTGTCATCAGCTTCCACAACACAACCAGTGCTTCCTCCTAAGATGTGGCCTAATGGTGATATTAGTCAGCCATCCAATCAGCTCCATGATTTTGTCTCGCATAATCCTGCAATATGCGATCTTTTAGTGCGTTTTCCATTCAAGTTCCGATAAGTGTAAATGTGATGCTAAAATATGTATGCATACGGATTTCTATCTCTTTAAGCTCATTATTGTTCTATTCGCACTTATCTTTTCCTAAGTCTTGATAATAATATAGACTAATGCAGCCTAAATATATCTCTATTTGAGAGCTATCAAATCGGCCCCAAACTTAAATAATTTCTTTTCCTCAAGTTATGCATAACTACCTAGTTAAAAACTTATTTCAATTCAGCATGAAACTTTATTTATTTAGTCTAACTTTGCGTGTCTTTCCGCATTACTACCCTTTGCTAAAGAAAGCTTTCTTCTCTTTCACTCGTTCTACTTCTCCAAATATTTAGTCCTAACTTAGAATTTTCCTTATCATGATTAATAGATCGTTCCTCATCGCAAGTCGTTCACTTCACTATATTTATCATATCACAATCGCTTCTAGTCTAAAGTTTGCCTAACATATTCTGTCCTGCTCTTACATAGGTTCTTAACCCTTCGAGGATTTATGCTTATGCTCAACACATTCCTCGTTTGTTGCACTCATGCCCATCGTTCCGTTGTTTTTAGCATGTCGTATTCTGGGTAGAATACTTCATCTAAATGTTCAAACTTACAGACAACGGAGTACTTAAGATTCCTAAGGCTTATACGCGCTCGTATGCATTCCACAATATGTTAATCTTTATTTTATAACTCTCTCAAAATATATTTTTTTTCAATACCTTTTCGCATTGTATCACTCCTCGGGCAATCCCTAACCCCCAAACTTAAATTCTTCATTGTCCCTAATGAAGGTGAGGCTTAGTTCCCCCAAACTTAGCTATTTCTTGTAATTGCGATATTCTAAACATACTTCTGCGACTTCCTTGCGAGTTTTTGGTTCTTTCCAATAGTAGAAACCGTGAGAACGATGACCAGCACTGGCAGTCATCGGTTTAAAATTATGACCAGCGATGAACCGTCATCAAAGACAAAGTCATCGATGATGATCGATGACTAACGTCTGGTCGCTGATCACGGATGTCAAACGATGACCGGCCAGATGACAGTCATCGAAGATGATCGATGACACACGCCATGTCGGTCATCGATGACTCGCGCGAGTCATCAATGACAAGTCATCCATGATCGGCAGCCCGTCATAGATGACAGTCATTGATGACCGGCTGCCGGTCATCGATGACTGGCGCCTGTCATCATTGACTGTCATTGATGATCGGCAGCCGGTCATCAATGACAATAGACATATTTTTTAAAAAATAGCCCCCGGGGGGCCATAATTATAATATTTTGTTTGTTTTTATGGTCCCCGGATCCTGTTTTGTTTCAAATTAGAATATTATATTATCGGCCAGTCATCTTTGAGCCCGTCATTAAAAGTCACTATACCCAAATAAAAAAAGGGGATTGTGATGATTTATGCACAACTTTGAGGCCATTGTACACCCATCATCACAATCCTTTATCCCTAAGCATGCATATCGAAAGAAAGTATAAAAATTCGGCAGCATAACGGCGCAATAGTAAGAATCCCAAAAAAAAAACACTTGTGTATCACACCATAACGAAGTAACGTATATATATATATATAAAGGGACATTGTCCCGCTAGATACAACCAAAAGAAATAAAGGGACCTTGTCCCGGCAGATACAAAAGAAATAAAAGGACCTTGTCCCGCCATATACAAATGTGTACAAATCTACAAAGCTTTCTACCTATATATCTACTAATCCTACAAAGCTTTCTACCTATATATCTACAAATCTACAAATCTACTCTCAAATGTTTGGCAACAAATTTTGCCCATTCGATGCGTACCTCATCTATCTCTTCTTGAGTGAATGGCTTGATGTTCATGTCGAACTACGTACAAAACAAACAAAAGGTTAAGTACATAATATTAAAAAGTTTGGACAATATATATATAAATAATCAAACTTACGAGTTTAGGCATGGGAGTTGTAGATTCTTTCGATAATAACTTCTGAATGTAGAGTTGCACAAAGAAGTCACACTCGACCGATCCCAATTGTTGAGGGCATTAGGGAAAAAAAGAGTCATAGTATGATAATTTGTTAGGCACTAAATAAATATGATGATTAAAAGAGGGAATTGAATTCGGATTCAAGTGTACCTTTACTGTTGTCCAAGTAAATTTGAGACGAGTTGAACCGTGACGAGTGTGCCACATTCGGTAGGCACTAGTTACAAGTCGATTCAGGGTTTCATCTACTTTTGGTTTGGATATCGAGTCGAAGATGAAGCCTCGGTTAATCTCCAGACTCAATACAACTAAAATCCAGTGGTTCCTACACGAAGTAACAAACATCTTAATTAGTTATAGAGGTATATATATGGACATGATGCTTATGTTCGAAAATGTAAAATTGGAAACACATACCCGGTGTTAGATGGAAAGTATAGGATTTGTTTTTTACTTGTCATTGAGTCCAACTTATCAGCTAGTGATATAACGTGAGATTCCGATTTAGTCTGACTCGTCCCGAAGCCGAACTGTTCACTATCGACTAGTAAAAAATTATTTAACATGGTCGGAGGGTAGGTAGACCATAAGAGCTTGTAAAGCATGAATTGAGAATTGTTAAGTTACCTGAAAATGTAATTGTAACAAGTGCAAATCAAATTGAGTTACTTACGCATTGTATAGAAGTATCTGCGAGTAGCCTATTTCATCCATCTCGCAATAATGGATAATCTCCTCTGGAGCAATGAATGATTCATAGCTTCCAATCATTTTGTTGGGAACGAGGATGGAAAATAGATCATTTGGTTCTATCCGTTCTTTAACATAAGAATGAAGAAGTTTCAGCAACTTTGGAGTAGTTGTGCTTGATTGAGTTGAGAGTGCAACTGATGCAGGCATCTTGGAAGCCATGGTTTGGCTCAATTGTCCAGTTGCCGGCATCTTGGAGTGAACTGAGTGTTCAACTGATGCGGGCCTCTTCCCGTTCTTGGATGCAGATGCATTTAACAAAAAGGTCGGACGTTTGTTAGTTCAACGAATAAACAGATATGAAAGTGGAAATAGCTTTGGAAAATCTACTTATGCATACCTCTTTGGTGTTAGCAGTTGACGTAATGATCCAAGCAATAGGCCATGCAATGAAACTGTCAAGTGCTTGGTGAAGGAATTGGAGTTCTTCGCTCACAGGAACGGGCAACTCCAACAGTTCATTACTAGGCATTACGATGTCAATCACCACTCTTGCATTCAGTTTGCCTAGTACATTACCGTGGACTTTGATAAACTTGTCATTTGTTTGAAATACAGTGCCAATGGCGACGATGTTTGCTGGGTCGTCCAGAGCAAGTTTACATGCCAAGCCCTACATGAAAATTAAAGCACATAAGTACGAGCATAGAAGAATTCAAATATTGTTACTAAATGGCTCACAATGAAACTTCTAATACTTACCTCTCCTAAATCAGAGGCTGGTTCGGGATCACGAACGGACTCTTGACAGTCCACTACCTCCCTCACTATTGGGAGATCAACCTCTTCCCTCACCACCACATGTGCTTCCCAGAGAATCGAACCAGAGACATGAGTACTGCCGGCACATGGTGAGTCGGCGTCTAATCTAACTTTTGAGGTTGGAAATTCTGTCTGTGGTTGAGTTGGTTGGTTGGATGCAAATTGTGTGTGGGCCATACTGGACCTGGCCGTTTGATCCATCTTGAAGAAAATCGATGAAGGTAGAAACTTACCTACCCCCCCCCTAACACGCCCTCGATGTTCCAGTGTCCCTAATACCTCGGTCAAAATATCTACACCAGTCTTCTGTGTTTGATATTCATCCTGCATAGCAGTAAACTTGTTGGTTAGTACACGAATATATTAAATTTAATAGATAACAAAAAATAATGGACCTAGAACTTACCAATTTGGTTGGTCACTGCTTGTATTTCAGGGTCAACAATCACGTTATCTAGTCCCTTACGAGCTTCGACCCATAGTGTAAAGACCCGACCCGAATACGGTCCTAACTTTAGGCCTTTACTACATGCATGACTTTAAAAGCGGAAATCATAATAGCATGGAAGTCTACAACAAGTTCGATATTAAA
>JBBMEF010051983.1:0-12641 GCA_037832685.1 Sicyos baderoa
ATACGAACTCCTTCAAAGCGAGAGAGCCAAGGAAGGTGTTCCTCTTGAAAAATCCTCTGATTTCTTTCCCACCAAAGCTCATATAAAAGACATTTAACTGCATTAATCCATAAGATTTTAGGTTTCTTTTTGAGCTTTGGGCTGGCAAGAAGCTGAATAACATTCTGCTTGATGTCGTTAGCAAAGGACCAGGAGAGTCCAAAGGATTGAAGAAGACTAATCCAGCCGTTGAGAGCAAAGGAGCAGGAGAAGAGAATATGGAAGCCATCCTCGGAGGCATTGAAGCAAAGGTGACAAACAGATGGCTGGAGGTGTAGGCGAGACATCTTTCTTTGCAAAATTTCGGCTGAATTGATTCTTCCATTAAGGAGAATCCAAATGAAAACATTGATCTTTCTAGGACTTTTTGATTTCCAAATGGCCTTGTTAATATCCTTGTTCAACCGAGAGCTCGATCCTAAGAAGGTTGTAGCTGATCTTACTGAAAAACAGCCAGAAGGTTCAAGAGGCCAATGTAAGGCATCCGGATTAGATCCAACCGACTTTGAAGATAATAAACTGATTAGTTCTAAAAAGGAAGAAATTTCATCTTCCTTTAAAAGCCTTCTGAATTCGAGTTGCCATGAACTTGTGCGGCAATCCCAAAATGATGCAATGGTATCATTTGGTTTTGAAGAGATTGCAAATAAATTTGGAAAAATCATCTTTAACTCGCTAGAACCAAGCCAAACATCATGCCAAAAAAGGCTTTTAGAGCCATTCCCGATCTTTATGGAGATAACCGAGGAGAACTTACTCCAAATCTTTAAAGATATTCAGCCCGGCTGAATATCTTTAAAGATTTGGAGTAAGTTCCGGCTGAATATCTTTAAAGATTTGGAGTAAGTTCTCCTCGGTTATCTCCATAAAGATCGGGAACGACCCCTAAAGATTCTACTGATCCTTCCAAGCCAAATGCCACAAAATGGCAAAAAAAAAGTCTACCACAATCCACCTTTTACCTCAAGTCATCTACCCACGAGACCCGAAGGACTAAAAAAAGGTAGTTGAATGTTTCAACCAAAACTTAGATATTCTAAATGTGTAGTAACAATTCCACACAAAATAAATAATTTGATACTATGTTGAATCATGTTAAATAACCAATCAATCCAAAAGCTTAAGTTGATAGATTACGGTAGATTTAATTATACCAACCAACAATAAAGGGTAATGTGACTTTTCCTCAAAAGAAAAAAAAAAATGAAACATGGCAATGTCCCAGTGATCCAAAAATCATCTCTCTGCATATCTTGGTAAAAAAAAAAGGTTTTGAACAGTAAAAGAAACTTAAGAATAGATTACAAATTAGAGAAGATACCTGAAGGAGCTTGTATAAAATCGATTCCACATCTTCTCCAACATAACCTGCCTGAAAGGTGAGAGAGAGAGAGAGGGAGAGAATTTAAATTCTGCTGAGCCAGCTTATAAAAGGCTGCCCCGTAATTATAAATTAAACTATTTTGAAGTAATAAAACATGTTGACATGATTGAGGCTCAAAATTCCTGATATAGAAACAAGAAGAAAAAAAATGTAGTGGTTACTAACCATTGTGGCTTTCATTGTTTTTTTTTTTTGTGTGTGTGTGTGATCTATTTGGGTGAGATGTGAAAATTGTATTTAAAAAATAATTTTAACTGGTGTGATAGGAACTAATTGTGAAAGTATTATTAACGTTTCAATGTATAAACTATAAAGTTAATAATACTTTCACAATTAGAGTCCATTTCTAAGTATATACAGTCCCCCTCTCCCCTTCATCGATTTCTAAGTCTCCAAACCAATCATCTTCTAACCAATCCTCAAATTTTTTTCCTCCAGCCAATTTTTTTGAGCAACACCAAAACCAATTGGCCCGGAGATTATCCTTGCACATCCTCCATCCATCTCTTACATAATCCATCAATTATGTAAGAGGGAAGGAATCGAAGAAGACAAGGGGTAGGAGAGAGAGAGGATGTGGCGTGTGGGGATCAATTGGGAGGGAGGATTGCTGAAAGAGAAAAGAGAGAGGTGAGAGTTTTTCCCCTCCTCTCATACAAAAGTGGCCTTCTCCCCCTGTATCTTTAAGAAGCCTTCTTCTTTAAGCAAATCCTCCATTGGCTCTTGTAAACCGATGAAACCCCTCAACATCGCCAACAAGAAAACCACTCTTAGGGTGGGGAGGGTGTTTTTTTACAGACAATCCTCACTCTTTATCTTAATATGAAGATGACTGCTCCTCCCCTGATTTCAGATCCATTGAAGAATCTCCTAGGTTTGATCAAGCCTTAACTATTTGTCATATTGATGATACCCCAAATTTTGAGGATTTTTTCGAGCTGGCTTGGAAGACTCAACAAGCAGCCACCTTCATATTCCCCTTAATGTTGGGGAACCAGTTTATGTGAAGAAAAATCCTCTCTGTTGATTCAATACAAGCTAGAACGGCCACAAAATCCTAGGTCGAGATTGAAGTTGAGGAAGTAATTGAAGGAGATGAACAGGATTCAGACACTTGGCTAGCTAAAAGAAACATGTTGTATAATGCCTACCCCTCTTCTAACACGACATTAGTGACTGTCAAAAAACTAGCAAGAATCTCGGCAGTTGAGGCTCAGGACTTCAAGGCATGCTTCCTTGAGAGATCCCTAGTTCGAGGTCATTGGAAAACGCTTAAACTAGAATACCCTTCGAAGTATCCCGGTGCCACAGTCTAGGGACGGGCCAGTGGTGCCCCGGGTATAGGGGAGCGAAGCTCCGATTTCTCGGTTCTCAAAAAAAAAAAAAAAACCTAGCAAGAATCCTGCTTCTTGAAGAACCCAACAATAGTGAATAAATAGCCTAAAGGGTTGAGGGAACTTCAGAACCTATGCACAAATGTACAATACAATGGCTGACACATAAGTTCACACACTACAGACATGGAATTTGACTGCTGATCTTTCTTTCCTTTGGTTATTTAATATTTAGGGCTCCTTCTTTGTTTTTTGCTGTTAGTCTCTTGTATTTCCCTATCGCTTTCCCTTCTCCTCCTTGTTATCTCTTTGTAAGGCTTGTTATATTGGCCACCAATTGTCCTTTTGTTTGTTTCCAGTTTGCTATCGTTTCGATAGGCATTTGTATGCTTTCATTTTATCAATGAAATATAGTTTTGAACAAATTTATGGTAGTAACACGTTAATCCCAAGAAACCTCGTAATTGTTTCAAATTCTTAGGAATAGGCCATTGCTCCATAGCTTTGATCTTTGTAGGGTCAGCAGCCAAGAAGAAAAACAAGCTCTATGGAAAAAGGTAACTGATGCCAAATATGGCCAATCATAGCTCAACAACAAACCGGTTAGCAACACACTTACCTCAGCTAAAGGTCCTTGGAAGATCATTCCGAAATATAGCACAGAACCTTTTACAAAATTGGTAATGGAGCAAGGGATCCTTCTCCATTAAATCTTTTATTACTTTTTGTTAGTATATTATTTCGTAGAGGATTTATGTCATATTGTAATTCTTTCCATAGAGGTTTCTTTCTTCTATTTAAGAAAACTCCATTCTTGTTCAATAATATAGAGAAAGTATTCCTCTCAATTCTATTCTTGCACACTTTCATTGGACATAACATCCCCACCATTTTTGGTCACCCTCCTCTCTCTTTTTGAAATGATTTTTAGTATAAGAAACAATTTCATTGAATGAATGAAATGGGAAAATCCCAAATGCCTTATAGGCTTACAAGAACAATTTCCAGTTTGAAATAAAATAAGAAAGTGTATAACTTGAAAAAGGCGCCTTATCCTTGCACCAGAAAAACATAGATGTGAGTGTTAACTCTAAAATGTGTTCCCTAGTCCGATTAGTGTCACAAAAGATACATGCATTACGCTCATTCCAAATGATCCATAAGAATGCTCGACAGAAAAATAACCAGAGCATCTTCTTCGTCCCTTTAAAAGGATGACCCACCAAAATTGTAGTGAGGAAAGACGATATCAAAAGGCAGGACGAGAGACCAATCAAAGGTTTGTAATGCAAGATTCCAGAAAGCCATCGTATATGAACAATGAATAAATAAATGAGACTGACACTCTCCACTAGCATAGCAAAGAACACAACACCCTGGAGAAAGAGAGATATGTGGTATCCGACGCTGAAGTTTATCCACTGCGTTAACTGCACCCTTGCTAAGTTTCCAAATAAAAATCTTGATTTTTTTGGGAAAATGATCCTTCCAAATAGCCAAGTAAAGATCACTATCACTCGGTTCGTCAATATTAACAAGGTTGGCAACAAAGGATTTGACCGAGAATAGACCTGATGGTTCTAGTCTCCAAACCCAAGAATCAGGAGCATCGCGCAAACGAAAATGATCCAAATCAACCGAGAGAGTCGCCCACTCTGTCATTTCTAATTCATTCAGGTTTCTGCGCAACCTTAAATTCCAAGCACCCGAATGTAGGGTCCAGCCATCAGCAATAAGCATCTCTTTATCTGTTGTCAAACGATAGAGTCTTGGATACGCAACAGCAATAGGCCCACATGGGAGCCAATGATCTTGCCAAAATCGAACAGATGAGTCATTCCCAACCCGATGAGAGATCTGCAATCTCATAATATCCAAAGTATTACAAATAAACCTCCAATGAGCTCGAAAAGCTGAAGAATTAACCATACCAGGCCAACGTAAACCCCTCATTGAACCATAATATTTGGCATCAATGAGTCTCCTCCAGAGAGCACCATGCTCATGAATGAAGCGCCAAATCCACTTAGCAAGGAGTCAAAAATCTATCGTTTCAAGTTACCAATACCAAACCCACCAAGAAGTTTAGGTAGTTAAGTCGTCTCCCAATTCACATTATGGATACCACCAGAATTTCTAGCACCTTCCCAAAAAAAACCCTCAAGATTTTCTCAAATCGCTTAACAACAGCCGACGGAACCTGAAACAGAGAGAAAAAATAAACAGGCATACTCGCAAGTGTAGCTTGAATCAATGTATGACGACCTTCTTTTGATATAAAGGCATACTTCCAATTATGAAGTTTCTTTTCCATTCATTCAAAAATAGGGTTCTAGAAAGAAACTGATCGATGGTTACCCCCCAATGGAAGGCCCAAATAGGATGAAGGCCAAGAGCCCTGTTTGCAACCATAATGAGAAACAATCCAGTCCAAAGAAGAAGGGTCAACATGGATCCCAATAAATTTGTCTTTGCTCAAATTAACTTTAAGACCGAGACAAGTTCAAAAAGATTAATCACCCTAAACAAACACTCAAGAGCATGGTTATCAGATGAGGAGAACAACAAGGTATCGTCAGCAAACTGAAGGTGATTAATATTGAAATGCGATAAACCAACCGGGTGAGCTTTAAACTTTCCAATAGCAGCGCTATGAGACAATAGACGGCTAAAGCAATCAGATATAAGGATAAAAAGAAAAGGCGAGCGATAATGGGTCACCCTGTCGAATACCTCTAGTTGGGATAATTTTCCCCTGCGGACGACCATTAATGATAACAAAATAGTTGGCACTAGAAATGCATCCTCTAATCCACTTCCTCCGAGTAACGCCAAAGCCTTTAGCACATAAGACCCCATCCAGAAAGTCTCAATCCACAGTGTCAAAAGCTTTTTCAATATCGAGTTTTAGAACCACACCAGGTTTATTGTGAACGGTCCAGTCGTCAATAATCTCATTGGCCATTAGTGATGCATCCAGAATTTGGCGGCCCTGAACAAAAGCAAGCTGATAATCAGAAACAGTAAATGGGAGCACCTTTTTCAGACAATTAGAAAGGACCCTAGCAACGATCTTATAAACACATGGCACCAAGCTGATTGGTCTGTAATCAGAAACAGACTTCGAATCCAGCCTCTTTGCAATTAAACAAATATAGGGCTCATTCAAAGAGACATTAATAATCCCAGTGTTAAAGAAGTCTGTTGCAACAGCAAGCAAATCAGCTTTCAAAGTATCCCAAAATAGTTTTTCATAATTTCAATGAAATCGTTTCCTTGACTAAAAAAATAGTTTAAAGAATTTTGTTGTGAAACCATCTGGGCCAGGCGTTTTATTGGAGCCTAATTGGTTAACCGCTAAAAATACCTCATCCTCGGTAAAAGAGATCTCCAAATCAGCAGCCATAACTGATGAGATAGGACTCCAATCCAATCCATCCGGTAAAAAACGGGGTGAGTCGCCTTTTGTAAACAAACAAGAGAAATAGTCAATAAACTCATCTTCAATATCAGCGTTTGATAAGAGACTAGTGCCAGCACGCGACAGGATTTCATAAATGAGGCATTTTCTTCTTCTAGCCGCCACAATTCTATGAAAAAACCTGGTGTTCTCGTCCCCGTCCCGAAGCCACTGAACTTTGCATCGCTGCTTCCAAGCAATATGTTCACGAGTCGTTTCATTCTCAATTTGCTCTCTGATTGTACATCGCGATTCCAATTTAAATCGGAAAGTGAACCAGTCTCCTCCAAACTATCCCGACTCTCCACGGCCGAATATAAGGAAGGGACGTCTCGTCGAGCCTGTGTTCTCTATCCCAGTTCTGAATCACAGATTTCAGACCCTTCAGCTTCATCATAAAACCATGGCCAGGCCAACCCACAATAGGGTTTTTTGTAGAAGAAACGATTTCATTGAATGAATGAAATGGGGTAAAAACCCAAGGCCTTATCGGCTTACAAAAATAGTTTCCAGTTTGCTACAAAGTAAGAAAGAGAAAAACTTGAAAACGGTACAATATCTTTGCACCAAAAATACATAGATGTAAGCGTTAATTCCATAAGATGATCTTTAGACCTATTGCTATCCTTAAATATACGCAAATTACGCTCGTTCCAGAGGACCCATAAGAAGGCCCTACAAAAAGATAACCACAGCAGCTCCTTTGTCCCCTTGAAAGGATGACCCACAAGTATAGTGTAGAGGAAAGATTTGATGTCAAAAGGGAAGACAAGAGACCAATCAAAAGCTTGCAATACACAATTCCAAAAGCTAATCGTATAAGAGCAATGAATGAACAAATGTGACTGACACTCTCCATAGCATAGCAAAGAACGCAATTGCCCGATGAAAGAGAAATATGTGGCATCCTACGTTGAAGCTTATCCACAGTATTAACCACCCGCTTACTTAGTTCCCAGAGAAAAATCTTGATTTTTTTCGGATAATGATCTTTCCAAATGGATAAGCAAAGATCACGATCGTCCACCAGATGAGCAGCTTCAAGTAGGTAAGTAACAAGTGAATGGACAGAAAAATGTCCCGATGGCTCCAAACTCCAAATCCATGAATCAGGAACATCCCGTTGTCGAAACCGGTCCAAATGAATAGAAAGCGCCGCCCACTCCATCATCTCTAAATCATTAAGGTTCCGACGCAGGTGTAAGTTCCAAGCACCCGATAGATGGGTCCACCCATCAGCAATGAGCAAATCTGTTTGTGTTGTTAGTCGAAAAAGTCTAAGGTATGCGTCACTGATAGCACCACATGGCAGCCAAGAATCTAGCCAAAAACGAATTGACGCACCATTACCCACCCGATGAGAGATCCTCGATTTCATAGTAATCAACGTTTTATAGATGAATCTCCATGGGCCACGATATGATGAAGAACTAGCATTACCAGGCCAACGCAATCCACTCATCGAACCATAATATTTGGCGTCAATAAGTCTCCTCCAGAGAGCATCGTGCTCGTGAATAAAACGCCAAATCCATTTAGCAAGAAGACCAAAATTCTGCTGCCTTAAATTACCAATACCCAACCCGCCAAGCAGTTTAGGTAGCTGAGTCGTCTCCCAATTTACATTATGAATGCCGCCCGAATCTTTGGCACCTTCCCAAAAAAAGTCCCTCGGAATTTTCTCAAAGCTATTAACCACAGCCGATGGAACTTCAAATAAAGAGAAAAAATAAATAGGCATACTTGCTAGTGTAGCTTGTATCAAGGTATGACGGCCACCTTTCGAAATAAATGCATACTTCTAATTGTGTAGTTTCTTCTCCATTCTCTCAAATATAGGATTCCAGAAAGAAATCGATCGGTGATTTCCCCCCAAAGGAAGACCCAAGTAAGAAGAGGGCCAACTACCCCGTTTGCAACCAAAATGAGAAGCAATCCAATTCAGAGAGGATGGATCCACATGAACGATGGCTTTGTAAGAAAATGATTCTCAAGACGAAAAGGACAGGGGCCCCAAACAATATCTCCAAAAGAAAGCTCGAGAGGGAAGTGATCAGAAGTAATTCTAGGCAGTTTCTTGGGAAAAGCAGACCCAAATTTAAGCAAGCAACCATCAGAGACCAAAAATCTATCTAGACGAGATAGATATTGAACTGGTCCAAAACTAGACCAAGTAAAACAACCATTCTGCAGCAAGATATCAGATAAGTTGTGCATCAATATTTTTTCATTAAAAGTCCTCATACTTCTAGAAATCACATGGTCATGTGATTTTTTCCAAGACCATCAAGTAACATTAAAATCACCACCAATGATCCATCTATCTCCACCCAAGCTAGCCAAGTCATCAAACTCCTGCCAAAACGAATCACTATACTCGGACCCAGATGGCCCGTACATCGAAGAAAGCCAGAAAGAAAAATCATCAGCCAATTTAACATGAACCGACAGAGTAAAATGTCCCGGAATCTTTTTGAAATGATTTGGAAGGCCAACCTATGATTTTTAGCTAACAAATCTAGAACCAAAGATAAGCTCAAAAATGAATAACTTATGTTGCATCTTTCTTTTATCTTCAGCTATGTCTTCAAATGACTTAAGAACGGGAAAATATTAGCATAGCTTTCTTCACTATGTTCTTGCAACTATGAGCTGTGAGGTTATTATTAAAACTTCTTATATGACTTGGTGTAACCCAAAGGATACTTCCTCTTTGCTACCTCAAATTTTATGGTCCTCCGGAACAATGTCAGAAAGGCTTTTACTTATCGATCTTAAAGTTATTTCTCGGAAATTATACAGTATATAGCCTCTTTTTAGCATGCTTTTCACATAGAATTTTGCAATTTTTCCATTTTTTTTATCAACATAACACGGATGGGTGTTTCTTATAGACCCTCAGGGCCTTAACCTTGGGAGGCCTTTATCTCACTTTTTCCCCCTTTTTCGCATGCGTTTTTTTGTTTAAAAGATAAATCTTTAAATAATAATAATAATTTTTATGAAAAAACGAAACAGAACATTAACAAGGAAAAAAATAAAAACCATGCGGAGAATGCACTTGCCTGAGTTACTGCAGTAGCATCAGCAATGGCAAATGGCACATTCACAACACGAGCAAGGGTTTTTGCAAGTAATGTCTTCCCTATCCTTACAGAATCCATAAATGGTCAATGAAAAAACTCTTACAAATTCAAGACTCTAGGACACCAAAAGGAAATGCAGAAGAAAATCAATCTCACCAGAGCCTGTGGGACCCATTAGTAACACATTACTCTTTTCCAGCTCCACAGTTTCATAATCATCGTTCTCTGATTCAATACCCAGCCAATCTTGCCCTGACCTAAGTATAAATATAGGCACCAAGTCAAAGCAAAGCACAGTCATTAACATTGAAGAAATTTCTTTCCCTTGAATATATATATATATACATATATTTAATATGTATGACTATGAGTGTATGTACACCTCGACTAATTTCACGCCACAACCATTTGAGCCTCCTATAAATTGTCAAGGAATCTGGTAGGAAATTAATTCTAGCCACCTTGAATATTAATACTATATCTTGTTTTATAAATATAGGGTGCTGTGAAATCCTTACACATTAGCAAGCAATATTAGAATAAGGATAGGAAAATGGGAGAAATAGAGTGCGTAGTGTTAGAAAGTAACGTTATCTGGGCATGATATATCCTTTTATAGTGGTTGTATACTGCCACCGAAAGCACCTGAAACGGCAACAACATTATATGAATCAAAATGCTTGAGATGAGAAGATGT
Organism: Sicyos baderoa; assembly: GCA_037832685.1. Taxonomy (NCBI): domain Eukaryota; kingdom Viridiplantae; phylum Streptophyta; class Magnoliopsida; order Cucurbitales; family Cucurbitaceae; genus Sicyos; species Sicyos baderoa. The sequence goes on from JBBMEF010051983.1 coordinate 10,001, forward strand.
TCATAAAAAGCAGCAGAAGACCTTCTTGGCGTTTTGTTGGCCGATGATGAAGTTGTCCAATTCGTCAGAAATCTGCTTGGGAGTTAGCAAGTCGGGGTGGGGCTTGTTAGGGGTAGGGGTAGGGGTAGGGGTAGGCAAGGCCGAATAGTCGGAATGATTATCGGAGTCGGTGGCGGTGGCAGTGGCGGCGGCCTTAACCCTCCCAATCTCAATGAAGGTGCCCTCGAGAGGGAGGAGCTTGAGGGGTCGGAAATAGAAGGCGGTTTTGCAGTTGGGGCAGAGATTGAGGGCCTGGTAGAGGCCAGAGTGGGAGCCGGGCGTGATGGACAAGGGGCGATTGGAGAAGAGGACGGGCATGTGGCTCGAGCACCTCGGGCAGTTCACATCAGCCCTAATGCAATCGTAGTCGGAGGCCCCTTTCCAACTCCGCCGCTTCTGACAAAACCAAAGGGCCAATCCGCCGGCGTGGGGTTCCGGGGACACAATTGGGCTCCACATGCGGCGGTGGAGCGGCGAACCGCTGCTGCTGATGCTTCTGATTGATGTGAAATTGAAAAGCTTCTTCATCAATTTGGTGTTCTTCAATCCCACTCGTGGAATCATGGTTGGTTGAGCCAGCCCTCACCCGCACTTGTTAACAACAAATACAAACTTAATAAAAGGTTTCCAGAAGTTATACTATGGGCATATTTGAGGATGGATTTGGGTTGAATTGAGATGAGAAAATAAGTGAAATAAGTTTATTCTTGAGGGAAGGAAATAAAATATAAAGTTATGTTTGATGTGATGGAAAAGAATGGTTAAAGTTTTTATTTAAATAAAAAAATGAATATTTAATAATTTTTATTTAAATAAAAAAATAAAAATTGAGTAGTTTTTTAATATTTTAATATTTAAATAAAAATATGGAGCCCACGCGTAGAGTTGGGTGGGAGTTGGATGGACTTATAGAAGTCCATGGGTCAAATATGAAATAGAAGTCAAGTCAACTCCACGTTTTATCCATGGGTAAACATGCCCTATATTCTTCTACCTTATAAATTAATTTGGGTTTTTTTATTCTGGCTCCTTCTCATTGGAAATGGAGACCATCTTCTAGGCTTCTTCAGGAGCAGACTATATGAAATTATTTCTAAATAATGATTTGTAAGGTTTTAGCTAATTAGGGAGGTTCAATGAAAATTTTAAGAAACCTTAAAAGTTGACCCAAACATAAATTGTAATTTCTTTTTATTAAATTAATAAATGTCAAATTGAATGCGGTCACAGAACACACCGCTTGATAATGTAATATTTAGATGTATGTTCATGAAAATTTAAGAAATTATTTTTAAAATAAATGCGTTAATATATGTTAGTTGTAAAACATAGATTAACTGTTTTAAACAAAAGAAAAAAAAGATTGAACTCATTGGAAAATAATCATGAATTCATCCCTCTTTTGTTTTTTCGAAGTTCTTAAATTTTGGCTATTAAGTCATTCTCTATGATGGTTATAAAACAAAATTAAACCAACTCGGAGTAGTTAAAAACAAATTTAATAGTTATTTTTAGTATTAATGCATTTAGTATGTCTCTCTGTCAACCTTTATAGTATATTTCATTTATTAACATTAGCATAGCTTATGGAGTAACTTTGCATCAACTTTTTTAGAAGGTGAAGGTTCAAATCCTCTTATTTCATATATTTTTTGTACTAAATTCACTTTAAAATACTCTCTGGTAAGAAATGGAAGGGAATTTACTCATAAGTTCATGACTGTCTCCTCTATTTTCTATTAGAAGATAAGATTTTTTAACTTTTTTAATTCAGCAAGAGATGGAATTTTGAGTTTAATATCTTATTAATTACTAATGGTACACCAAAGCAGTACTGAAACTATGAGTTTTTGGCTGAATATAGATTTTATTGAAAGTATTCGTTTGTCATATTTATGGAAGATTTAAAATGAGTATTTACTAATTATTGTTCAAAAAAGTACATCCAAATGAATTAATTTATAACTACTCAAAAATATCTTCTCATTTTTATCATTCAAAATAACTCCTCATTTTTACTATTTAAAATAACTCCTCATTTTATAACTCATTTATAATCATTCATTTATAACTAATCAAAATAACTCATCAATACTAATCACTCATTTATAACTTTATAAAATAATTTATTTTCAATCATTTTTTAATTACTCAAATAATAATTATTTTAAATTTGTATCCAAACAAACTATTGTCTCTAATTCCTCAAAGAAAATCAAATTAATGTTTATCCACTCCCAATTTTTAATTATTCAAAATAACTTTTCAAACTAATTATTTCTTCAAAACTTCATCCAAACACAGAGATTGTTAAGGACAATTCTCTCTCTATCCTTAGAGCTCTCTCATTAATGAATTAAAAAAAGGGTCAGGACTCAGGGTTATTAATTAATGTGGTTAAAGGTGGTCAATGGAAGCACAAGAGGTGCATGAAGATAGAAAATTACACAGCAAAAGCCATTCATAATTTAAAGCCATTCATAATTTAATGTTTGATGTGTGACATCCCATGATGGTCACCTACGTAGGAATTAATTTTAAATTAATACCTACGGGTTTCCTTGGCATCCAAATGTTGTAGGGTCAGGCGGTATGCCCCGTG
>JBBMEF010051994.1:0-12640 GCA_037832685.1 Sicyos baderoa
TTATACATAACAAACGTTAAATAATTCTAACTTTTTGTAGAATTTATCCTTTCTTACTCAGAAAACTATAAGTGAAGAAAGTTCGCGGTTATGTATGGTTTAGAGCGAACTTTAACATTTTTCCTATGTAATTTACTAAGTTATTCTATTATTCGCAGTCATAAATTCACTCGCATCCGCGAGTTATCACTTCCCAACACTTAGCTTTCTTCCAAGACCAAGGTTCAAATCCTAATGGTGACACTAATTAAATCAAATTCTCTTTAAATTATCCACCAATACAAAACTCCAAAATCTCTAACCATGAGCCTTAAATGTCGATTTAAATTCTCGGGCCGTTACATGCTCTTTCACCAACGACGCACGAAAAATCTGAGGGGATGATGAACGCACGGTGAAGAACTTCGAAGAAGACGGCTTCTTGGTTCGAAAATCACGAGCAGAGGGAAGGGATGCACGCTTGGTCGGTCGATGGAGAAGAGAATGGTGACACCTAGGGCTCCATTCTTCAATATTTGCACATTGACCCCTCCATTTTAACTTAATAGAAATTAAAACCCCATGGTTTTCAAAACTGCCCCTAAATCATTTAAGCTTCACAAATTAGGCCCATTTCCTTAATATACAATTTTTACTTAGTATATTTATTAATTGTTTGCATTTTTTTTTCCAAAAACCAAATCCTTATTTAATCAACTCTAAACTAAAACCATAAATTGCCCAATTAACTTATGTTTAAGGATTTAGCAAATAAATACCTTAATTTAGTTTTCCGAGAAGGCAGTTTGTCACATGACTTAATGATAATTAAGAGTTTAATTTTTTCAATTTTGTGAATATTTTTACAATTAAATTTGGGGGACTATGAGTTGATTTCGAATTTCTATTATTTTTAATTAGATTTTAAATTTTTTTTAGCACAATAACCATTTGAATTGGACTTATTTTTGTTCATGAGTACACTATTCTTTTTTTTGCATAAGAGATACGTATATTAGAAGAATAGTGAAAAAGAAGTTCAAAGAGGTTACAAAATAGCGGCTCAGTTTAGAGCAATCATAGCGATAGAATAATTCTTAAAAAGAGATGATTTAATATTTCATTCAGCAGCCATGAGAACAATGTCTTCCCAAAGGATAGATGAAGATCTCCATTTGTAAACCGATGAGAATATTCTAGCATTTCGTTCTTTCCAAATCCACCAAAAAATTGCACCTCTGAAATCCATTTTCTAAGAAGAGCAAAATTGGTACATTGAAATTTGCAGCCTTTTATCATATATTTAGCTTGAGCATCAGTAATCATTCTAAACAGATAATCCATAGCCATGACAAAGATGAAAGGGGATAAAGGATCACCTTGACGAATACCACGGTTAGCATATATCGAGTACCTAGTATTGGAGATACAAGACTTCATCCATCTAATTCAGGTTGCATCAAAGCTTTTAAGCCGGAAAATAGCCAAAATGAAATTCTAGTTAAGCTTATCAAAAGCTTTTTCAATGTCGATCTTAATAATGATGCCTTTAACTTTCGAGCACCGCCGATAATCCACAATCTCATTAGCAACTAATATTGCATCAGTAATCTGACAACCATTCACAAAAGCATATTGTTTAGAATCAATCGTATAGGGCAAAACAGTTTTGAGCCGCTCAGAGAGACCTTTAGCAAGAATTTTATAAGGACTATTAGTAAGACTAATTGGGCGGGATTCGCTTACTTTATAAGCTTTATAAGTTTCATTGACAGCGTGGTTGACAATGTCTTTTCGAAAAATATCCTGGAACATCATCATGATTGCAGGCTGAAATATGTTCCAAAACTTTTTATAGAATTCAATTGTAAAACCGTCAGGCCCAGGAGCTTTGTTCGAACCAAGACAATCCAAACAATTTTGAACTTCAGATTTAATAAATGCAGCACATAAATAGATGCTTATTCTGAAGATATAAGATCCCAGTTGAGATTTTGAATAATCCCCCATTTATCAATTGGACCCATATAAAGATCGGAGAAAAAACTTATAAATTCACTTGCAATGCTCGCATCTGTAACACAGTTGTGACCTTGATCATTAAATATTTCAGAGATAAAACTATATCGCTTCTTAGCAGAGCATGATTTATACCACTTCTGCCTTTCTTGTACAAAAATGTGCACAACTTCGGCCCTCAACCGAATTCTTAAAGAAAAATGATTAGATGTGATAAGCTCGTGTTCCTCCAAAATATCAATACTCGCAATATCTTTCAAAATTTTGTCCTGAGAAGCTTTTTGCATATTAGCATTTTCGCGACCCCATATTTTGAAGTTAAGTGCTAAAATTTTAAGCCTTCTGATGATAGAATAACCGGGGTGACCGTCAACCACTACCTGATTCCACTAGTGTTCAATCTGATTACAAAAATCTTGTATACTGAGCCAAGAGTTTTCGAACTTAAATGGACAAGGACCCCATTTTAAGTCTTTAGATTTGAGAAAAATCGATAAGTGGTCAGATGTAGAACAATTCAACTGGCGTGAATGATGCAAGTGAAATTTATCCATCCACTGTACAGGGACTAAAAATCTGTCCAACTTCGAGAGAGTTGGAGAGGCACGGAGATTAGACCATGTATACGAACTACTTATGGTGTTAGGCTCCAGTAAATTTGTAGAATTTATAAATTTTTTGAAGTCCTTCATGCTTTTTTTAGAGGATTAAGAGAAGAGGATTCATGGCCCCATCAAAAAACATTAAAGTCACCGTTTATGTAATACAACTATAACGGCCCAGTTTTCAAGTCTGACTTCAGGTTAGTTGGCCGTTAAACCCGTTAAGGATTCTTGATTTAGGTTTGGGAATATTAAGTTGCAGGCCCCTCACATGTGGTAGTTTGTGCCTTGCAGTTGATTAGGTGTTCGAGTTTCGTTGAGAAGCCGGCGTGTAGTTGGGTTTATGAGAAATGACGTTGAGAAACCGAGATTCGGTTTGGCAGATGCTTTAAGTTGGTAGTTGAGCTGAGAACACTTTACCTAGGGTGGTTTCAGCCTTAGGGACTTTTGAGGACGAAAGTCTTATAAGAAGGGAATATTGTAACGGCCCGAATTTTCAAAATGTCGTCTCGAGTTCTTGATCGTTAAATTCTAGTTGAGGAGTTCGTTCGGGGGTAAAGGTGGCAGAGGGTTTTATTTGTGGTGATTGGTGGTTTGAAATTATTAAAGGAAAACCAAGGGATTAAAAGTTTAGATTTTATTTTATTAAAGTGTGTTTTGGAGATTTCAAGATCCTTATGGTATTTTGTGGAAGTTGGTTTGTTTTGGTTAGAAAAGAAAAGAGAATAAAAAGGACTTTTATTTTCTTGTGTGTTTTGTTCGATTTTTAAAAGAAAAAGAAATGGGGTTGGAAAGATATTCTCAATTAGAAGCATTTAAAGAAAAGGAAATTTAAATTAAGAGTTAAAAGAGTGTGGCTGGAATTTTGTTTAAAAAGGAGAAAATAATAATAAAAATTGCATTTAAGTTGATTTAAGAAAAAAGGAAAAGAAAATGGAAAATGCAAAAGCAAAAGAATGAAAACCTAGCTCTCATCTCCTTTCCCCAAACCCTAGCGTCACCGGCGCTTGTAGCCTCCGCTGCCGTTGGACTCCGCCACCGCCGTCCACTACAGAGTCACTGTCGCTAGTCGCACCTCAGCCGTAGACGTCAACGTCCTATCCCGCGTACGTGCCTCGCTCAGTCGCGACCCCTGCTTGACACGTGTACGCACGCCCACCTCCGCGTCGATGAGCCACAACGCAGACCCTCGTCGGCGACGTCCTTCACCTGCGCGCACGTTCTGCTCAACGTTGATCCCAGCCGCGACCACCCTCGCCCATTCGCGCGCCGCAGCTCAGACCGTCAGCGCTCAATGTCGCAGCGAGCGTTAGCTCGCCTTGCAGCCGCGGAAACCTGTTGCACCAGCGGCCGCCCAGTAACCCTATTCGTGTCGCCAAGCCAACGCCTGCTTCACCGACCTGCCTCACTTCAGCAAGCGCCCCAGCATCGGACCTGACCGCCAGCCAGCCAGCTTCGCGCGCGCGCCCTTCGCTTGTCTCGTTCAACCGATCAGCCTCGTGTTATGGGTAACGGTTCACTGCTGCCTTAGTTTGTTTAGGGGCTATTCCTAGTAGTTGGTTAATCGATTATTTGTTCGTTGTAATTTCCATTGCGAGGTTCTTAAATTGTGTTGGTGGCTGCAGCTTAGGAGTATTTTTTTGTGTTTGCTTGTTCTAGTTCGTCTTGCAGGTAAGGACCTCTTACCAGGGTTGTGTGGACCCTGCATTTCATACTAATAGCTTGCTACGCATGTGCTTATCTGCTTAAAGACTTAGGAGTTATGCTTTCTTGACATACTCTGTCTAGCATGTTTGCTTCTCTCGAGCATGTTAGCTTCCTGTTGTTTGTCTTATCTGTTCGTTGTGTTGTAGTGCCATGTTAGGCTTGCTTTTGTGAATCCGTATCTGTTATTTGATCTGGCTGGCATGTCATTCTTCTATTGAGCATGTTATGTTTCTGCATGATTTATTGTTCTATTGCCTTGTTGTCTATTCTTACTCTGTAGAGTTAAGCTAGGATATGTTTATGTGTTGTTATTCCATGTATTGACCTGTTAGCATGTGTTGAAACTAGAACTCCGTTAGGCTTAGGTGACGTATGTCGAGGGGGAGTGTTTGCATCATTCATTGTGCCGGGAACAGATTCTCATCATTGTGTCAGGGACAGATCCTTATTATTGTGCCAGGGACAGATCCTCATCATTGTGCCGGGGACAGATCCTCATCATGCATTATGTCGGGGAAAAATCCTCATTATTGTGCCGCGTACAGATCCTCATCATTGTGCCGAGGACAGATCCTCATCATGCATTGTGCCGAGGACAGATCCTCATTATTGTGCCGGGGGCAGATCCTCATCATTGTGCCGGGGACAGATCCTCAATAGTTGTCCTGAGTTGTAGCCAGCTCGTAGATGTGTTTGAGGTTAGAGAACTCCTTGAGTAAGACCCGAGTTGGGCAGTGTAGTAAGACCATGTGATGGCTTCCTCTTGTTAGGCTGATTAGCCAAGTGTTCGCTTTTCTATTTGTGTTGTGTTTGCATGTATGTTGGGTCTAGATGATGTGATTTCTCGTAATGTACCCCGGTTGGGGATTCTTACTGAGTGACTCGTCGCTCACCCTTATTTTCTATGGTTTTTCCACCAGGTAACTTGGGACCAAGACTGGATGGCTAGTGGAGGCAGTTGGAAGATCATGGGGGGACCACTTCTCTGATTTAGTCTTTCGTGTTTTAAACTCTAAGCATGTTGTTATTTACTTTAAGGATTTGATTGCATGTAGATAGGGCACGGAGCCCCTAGGTTGTTGAATGTTTATCTGGATTCTGACTTTGAAATATTGAAATAAAGATTATTTGTTTTAAGTATTCTCTGGTCAGGGATAAATGATTTGAAAATGCTTTAGAACAGGTGCTTTGAAACAGGGACAAGTTTCTAAATTTGTTAATGATGCATGTTTTGTTTAAAATGTTTTGTATTAGAATTCGGATGTCGTTCCAAAGTTTTAATTAATGTAAATTTTGAAGGCATGCATTCAATAAAGGCCTAGGTTTAGGACCCTATTTGGGTCGGGTCTCTAAACAACCTCCTCTAGCCATCTCGATGCAGTCCCAAGTTACCTGGTGGAAAACCACAGAAATAAGGGTGAGTAAACAAGTTTACTCCGTAAGAATCCCCAACCGGGGTACAGTACGATACAACTTGTCATCTAGCATACAAGTATACATGGAAACAATTATCAACACAGATCAACTTACTTTTCTTGGGTTGTCAATACAATCCCAGAACTGATGCCAACTCGTGGTCTTACTCTGATGCCCATCGGGGTCTTACACCTTTGAGTTATCCTGTAACTCTAGAATCACTCGAGAATCTCTGATTCTCGGCCTAAGCTCAACTATACAATCTTTAGAAGGATGCCGGGTGTACTAGTCTCAAGATCCCGAGGGAGCCTCCAGTCGGAGAATCAAGAGCGTGCGCGCACACCACATGCTACTGCATCCAGGTAGGTGCTGGGTCTAGGGCAGCATGCCCTGGTCCAGGTTCACATGCCCTAAAAGACTCGGAAGGTGTCACTGAATCATAAGGATGCGAGACCTCGGCATCAAGCTATGTCAGTATGAACCACCACTAGCCTGCGGCTAGGTCCCGCTCGCAGCAGGCTTACACTGCGAGTCGGTCCTGCCCAAAGGCTGAAGTACTTGGGTATGTCAGCACGATGTGAATCGTACTGACGATCGGGGACGGGACAAGCCTCGTCATCCTCACGATCAGCGGGGCAACTATACGTCGTGCCCACTCACCCAAGTACTACGGACTGGGTATGCCACTTGCAGGGTTTGCTAAACCGTGCTGGCGGTCAGGGGCGGAGTATACGTTATCGCACATCCCTGCCAGTGGGGTAAATTACTTTATGCCACCTCGCCCATAGATGATGACTCCTAGACAGGTTCTACTCTAAGATCAGCAAGCTAGCTATCGAACGGGCTACACAGTCATTCAGAGGAACAAGCCCTAACATGATACTACGAGCAGAACAGAATAAAGGAATCATGCCAGAAAGGAACAACCTAGCATGGTACTAACATGTTCAAGCAGATACAAATCATACATGTCAGCCAGAGATTGTAAACAGAGAATCCTATCCACTAACATGCTCATAATCGTAAGCAAGCAACAAGCATACATCACAGAATATATCGCAGGGTCCACACAACCCCGGTAAGAAATCCTTACCTGGTATTGGCGAACTAACACACACAAGAGCTGCAAGTCACCACAAGAGCCTAGCAAATTATAAATAAGCAACAACAAATTTCTAAGTAGATAGTTAAAGGAAACAACCTCTACAAGGCCGGGACAGCAGCGAAACCAAAGAGACGAATGGCAGCGAAATGATACCCAAACTCAACGAAGAGCGAAGGGTGGGCAGCGTTCGCTTCTCGGTTGCACGCGCGAGCGATGGGCAGCAACGAGACAGCAGACGAAGTGCTGGCGAAAGCGCTAGCGAAGGCTGTGCAGACGAACGGCGGGCGTGCGGCTTCGTTGATGCGGACGGTCGAGATGATGCGGCAGCGAACGAAGAGGCTGGCGGAAACGAACAGCGACGCTGCTTCTACGAACAGGCCGCACGGGCTGTTTCTTGTGTGTGTGAAAGCGGACCTGGCTTCGGTGGAGAATGGGCAACTACGAAGATAGCAACTGGATTACCACCCGAATCAAACGCAAGCAGCCCTTCGATTACAACGAAACAACAAGAAACAAAGTAGGAAACAAAGCCCGAAGACCTTACCTCTAGAACCGAACGGAAATGCAAGGGAAGGGCTCGAGCAACTCGACGGAAACAACAGTAAGGAGTTTAATTCCGGCAGCAGCTTCTCAACCAACCAAACACAACGAATCAACAACAGCCCATCGGCAACAACAAAACCAAACTCAGCACGAAGAGGAAGAAGAACGAACAAGATCGAGCAAAGGGAAACGATTGCGAACACTCACCTCGGGAAATTGCTGGCGCACGCTGATGGAGAAGGAGAAGCTGGGCTGGCGGCTTTGGTTTGCGTGAGGGAGAACAAAGGAGAGAAAACCTAAATCATTTAATCCCTTGCTTTATTTTCTTTTAATTAAATGAATAAACACTTCACCAAAAGGGCCATGGTTCAAATCATAGCTTTGACATTCTTTTAATTCTTTTAAAACACAAGCTTCCCAACACTTAGTCTCCAAACTCCAACCACGAATCTGCAATTCAATAAATGGATTCTTTAATCCATGAAAACCAAGAACAAAACTCAACTAATTAAATCCAATTCCGAACCCCCTTCAAGAACCAAATAACGGAAATAATGGCCAAACCAACCTGAAACGTCTTTCTAAAATTACGGGCCGTTATAATATTTCCTCCTTTTATGACTTTCATCGGCGAAAGTCCTTATGACTAAAATCACACCGAGTAATGCGGTCTCAACACAACTGCCAAGCTTAAAAACCTTGACTACCCGCAAAGGTTCAACAACCACAACGTGCTACAAATCTGTAATGTACCACCGAAACGTCGATAACTGAAAGACTGTGCACCACCGTCAAAGGCGGAGGCAAGACCAACCGGGAACTACCAATCCAACTCAATCACAATTCTCAAGGGTCTCACAAAACTAAAACTCAACTTTTCCGCTTACCGAACTTCAAACACGACACAATGGTGCCACCTCCAAGAGACCCGAGCTGACTTACTTACACTCAAGAATTCTATGCCAAACATCGACATAGTTTTTCCAGGACTGTGCTGTCAACAAACAATCACGGAACCTCTGAATTGAGCCGGTAGACAACTGCAACAACTCGGAACCCAGAAACCTATCTAACCCAACCTCTTCCCAAATAACTGGAGAACTACAAGCTTACTAAAACAAAACCTCGAACGGTGCCAACTGACTAGCTAACTGAAAACTGCTTATGTTTGCAAGCGAACTCAACAGAACAAAAAAAAACGGCACCCAAACTTATCTTGTAGGACGGCCAGACACAAACTCCACAGACACTCCGTGGTGCCGGACAACAACAACACCTAGAGGGAAAACCCCAAAGCAAAACTCTTTTCACTTCCACTGAGACTCGCTCAATGGCCACAACAAACTGAGCAAACTCCTTACCTTAAGATCCACTTGAGCGACTGCTCAAAGTCTTACCACAACTTAAAAAATCTCCTTTAAGTTCCAACAACCAAACGGGGCTTCCACAAACAAAGCCTACAACCACGAGATTCTTTTAGATCAAGCAACGACTCGGGGTTATTGAACTAGCCAACGACAGGCTACGACAAAACACTGAGGCAAAACACCCTTCTTGCTCCACTGAAACATCAAACACTAACTACTGAAGGCACTGGGAACAAGCACCAAGCGGTACACTCCCAAAAGCAAAGACGAGAAAACCAAAACCAGCCAACTTTCTCTTCCTCACCACAGCCTTGAGAGCCACGCATAACTCAAAGGCAACTGAAAAAAGAACAACACCTCAATGCCAAACAACTCATCTTAGCTCAAAGCTCAAACACAAACTGTTGTAATAGAACAAAACTGGAAACACGGCTTGAAAAGGCTAGGTCGCCAACACGGAACCCAGAACAAACCAACGAGGCCTCAAACACCACAAATTTTTCACTAGAAGAATTCCCTCATTTAGGCTTAAGCTCGGCGAACCACAAAACAAAAACACGACGCACTACTAACTCCACCAAGCACAAACAACTAACCGAACACGAACTTTTGAAACAACGAGCTTCAAGGTCAAGTGCAACTCAAACCACTAAACTTCCTCGAACTTCAAAGGTTGGAACGCACCACTCCAATGCTACCAGCCAAAACAAACCTGGACGAGAACTTTCAACTTATCAAACAACCACGTCCGAAACATGCTCCCATGGGGCAACCACCAACTCTGTTAACAGAACAAGAGAACTTCCAAAGATCAAACAGTCCATCGAACTCACTAAGGAACAACAAGGAGTCCTTTAACTAAACATCCACTACCCATTGGTAGAACAGCAACGCGACGAGCTCAACTGTTAAACTCGAACTCCTTTGAGGGATAAAGAGTCTACCAACAACTTAGCAACTTAAAAGCGGTCACAGACAAGAGAAGCATGCAAGGGCAGAAAGCAACTCAACTAAACCAAACAGAGTGCTCGGTAAAAGGTGGCGAACAACCAACAAGATTTTAATCCAGACTCCCTTAACAAAGAAACAACGCTAATCCTGTCCACTTTAAAACCACACTCAACACAGATGTCGAGAACTGGGTCAACCTTCAAACTTCCATAACATGTGGAACGCAACAAGAGAACAACACCACTTTGCTTCTCAAGCAACTCCAAGCTAACTTCTTGCAGCATCCGAAAACATAAGCTTCGGATAAGGCCAAACCCAACTGAATAACATCTTCAAGCAAACCTTGGTCACGACCAAGCTCAACTTGCTTTTACAACTCCAGACTAACTCGAGGCCAAAGTGAAACTAAACTTAGCTCGACAACCTTCTACCAGGCTCAAACCGAACAACTATAACTCACTGTCTGGGTCTGACTGGGTTCCGGTAAGGTTCCACGGGCTTAGGGTCTTTGCGGCGACCCCCAACACACACTGATGTAAAGACGGTCCAACTGCCAAACCGAACAAACAGACAACAACTCCTTCAGCATCTCACTATGCTGGCTAACTTTAACTTCCCAGACACTGGGCTCGAAAGACCAGAAACACTGCAGAATGTGTCATCATCCTACTCAAAGCATCAGCCACATTCCAGCTTTACCCAGGACAAGCCTTTCCACAAACTCTTAGCAACGCTAGTCAACGACTGCATGGTTTCAGACATCTACTCTTACTCAGCATCACCTGAGCTCCACAAGACAACCACAACACTCTTACAAGTTAGAGTCGAGCTCCAACAAATATCTTTCGCCTGTAGGCAACAACCAAACCATCAAACATCATACTTCCCTAGGAGAACTGAGCACAGTCTCCTCCTCAACCCACTATCACAGGGCACTCAACAACTAATCATCACAGGACAAACTGCTCACAAACGGAGTGTAACTTTTAACTAGTCACGAAGGACCAAAGTCCAACCGATACTTCCTTAAACAAGGCAACTTCCTGTCTCTCTGCAAGGTCTCAAACAACAAACCGAACCCCAAAGGTTCCAACTTTACACAAGCTCACCTCTCAACGAGGCACTTCAACGAAGGCCAAACTCTACTTACAAAGGTACATCATTGTCTCTAAGCATGTACCTAGGCTAACTTTCCGCTGGTTGAACTAGCATCAACACGCTACACACTACTCCAGTCCCGCTTGCCACGAACGATAACCGACTGCATCACTTAGCAGAGTGGCCCACCGGGCCACAACAAGAACACGAGGACTTGGTCACCAACTACCTCACGAGTGAACCGTAAACCATTTCACTTTCTCTTTCAACCAATACTGAAAACTTGGAGGGATGAGACTCACTATCTCTCCTCGAGCAGCCTTCCACCTGTAGTCATCCGACTACCACTGAACTCAATCTCAAGGCAACCTAAACAGGTGCAGCAACGAGCACGGTGAGGGCAACAGCTAGAAGACAAACCGAACTTTCATAGGATCCAGGAAGCAACTGCACAACAGTGCGAACTTGGCCGAGGTCTAGGCCTACACACAAACTTGATGTCAACAAGCACACCTCTCGACACTCCATAAAGTGTTGCAAAACAAGCACTCGGTCCGCTACGGGTTTAAGAAACCAGGTCACAACCTCGGGTGATGGCAACTCCAAAGGACCGCTGAAGGAACTCCAGATTCAATAATCTAGCCTTGGCACCTCGATCACAAACTTGCTCAGGATCCACCGTCGAATCTCAGCTTGACGCTCAACGAACATCTTCCAACCGGCCTCACAAAGGAAACCACTTTCCTCAACTCCAGGAGTAAGCTGTGAATGAACTTCACCTCCACTCGATGGCTGGGCGCTTCACCGTCGATTCTCGATCTGCTGGGTGACTAAACGCTGCAGTCCCTCTACAAGGATGCTGATACCTCTCCAAAAGAGAGGTTTTTAGCCCTGAAATAAGGTGTTTTTAAGCATATTTTTACAGCATAACATTCATACTAGGAGCATAAATCACCTTCGAACAGTCAATTACACATAAAATGCAAAACATGTTGTAAAAGAGGTAAGAAATAGAAATCCTTAGAAAAAGAGAGTTTTTAGTCAAAAATGCAGAGATTACAGCATTAATTTACGCATTTCTGGAACCTTTGACTTGTTGGAATTATTCTTACTGTTTCAGGGTGTAAACATGAAGTTGCTGGAGCTGAATCATCTGAGAAGAAGGCAATTGGAAAAGAAGAATGAGATTGGGAGAAAGAGTAAAAAGTGCCCATCATTTGTTCACGCATTTGAGGGAGTGGGAATATTCATTTTCGGGCAAGAAGTGAATGATGGATTTCCGTGCTGCTGACGTCACGATTGGAGTAGCGGACAAGAAAGTTAAAACCCGATCCCAGCCGTCCATCTACGATTCTGGACGCCTATAAAAGCTGCATTTAACATTTGAATGATAGACGACCAGCTTTAGATCTTCATCTCCATAAAAGTGCTCTCTATTTCATGAGTTTTTCGTCGTCTTCTTCATAGTGTTCTCTGCAAGGTTTCCGCCATCGCTGCTGTCCGGAGCTAGCTTGGATCTTCCGCTGGAGTTTCTTCGATCGTTCTGAAGTCCACGACTCTGTTTTTCTGCATTTTCCGAATTCAGTATTTCGAATTTCATTTCTGATTGTTTCTATCTTGCTGTTTACTGTTTTTCGTAGTTTAGCTCTGCGATTTCGAGTGTGAACATTTGCGATCACTCATCTGCACTTTGTTTAATTCATTTACACTCCGATTAGAAGTTTTCTTTACTTTGAAGTACTTTTACTTGTTGTTTACTGTTTCATTGCTTTTATTCAAGTGAAATTTCTGTTTTCTGAGTGAATCTGTTCATCGATCTTATTTCCAGAACTTATCTGCTGCTTATTATGCTG
>JBBMEF010052035.1:0-12637 GCA_037832685.1 Sicyos baderoa
ATCGACCCGAGCCAGCGACCGCGCCTCAGCCGTCTGCCACGTGTCCCGAAGCTGACTCCGAGGCTCCTCGACCGCCAGATCTTCCAAGTCGGACGCCCGTGCCTCTGTTGGCCGACGCGTGTCCCGAAGCTGATCCGAGCCTGCCGGTTGCGCCTTTGACCCACGCGTCACCGCCGTTGACCGTTGACTTTTTCTAGAACATCAATTTTGGGTAATTTCGACGTTCTGAGTCCGTTTTTGGCAGTCTAAGGTGTTGGTTCTGACCCGTTTATGTGTTTTAGGTTGCGAAACCGGTAACGACCTAGGAAAGGCTCATCCTTCACTAATTGTCAGTTTTTCGAGGAGTTCGGCCAAAGTAAGGGTGTTTCTATACGTTATGACTTGCAATAGTTGTTAAGCATGTATAATGTGATATGTTCTCTGATTGATACTTGCATTGATGTCGTATGCACGTGGTTTAATTGTTTGTGTTGAATGGTATGATGCCAATATTATGCTAGCATCTAAGGGGTTCACCCACATGACATAGAGGGGGTTCGCCCAATTACTTAAGGGGTTCGCCCAATTATCTATAGGGGTTTCGCCCAATTACTAAAGGGGTTCGCCCAAATTACTTAGCGGGGGTTCGCCCACAATAATTAGAGGGGGTTCGCCCAAATCAATTAAGGGGTTCGCCCATCTGTTAGAGGGGTCTAGTACCCACTGTTACTCGTTCGATATTAGGGGTTTCGTGCCCAAAAGTTGCTTGTTTGTTAGACTGAAGCCGTACTGAGTTTGTGAACTCACCCTTTTCCTTTTGTTATGTGGCTTGTCCGCAGGTACCCACGTGATGTACCGGGGTGGCTGACTGATGCTGGATTGATCATGGGATATGACTAGATGTTAGATTTAATTCCGCAAATAACGTTGTTTAAAACTAGGGAGTTCTAGTTTTTATTTGGTTCTTGCTGAACTTGCTGTTATTTAAAGGGGTGCCCCGTCCAACTGTATTTCTCTTTAAAACTCTGTTGCAAACTTTTGAAAACAAGAAATAAAGCGGTTTGAGGTGGTTTAAGTTATGTTTAATTCATTTCCGTTTAGAGTGGTTGTTCAGTAAAGACCTAGGTTTAGACCTCTATTTTGGGTCGGGTCTTTATAGGTTTAGACATCTGGTTTAGACCTCAGTAAAGACCTAATTTCAAACCCATGTTTGGGCTCTACATATATATTTATATATTTTTTATTCTCCTTCCTTCTTCACCTATTTTATTTATTTATTTAATAAAATTATTTTTTTAAACATATTTAATAAAATTATTTAGATATTAATATTATTATTATCATTTATTATTAATACTGATATCAAACTATCTTTCAATTTTAAAGTCTTATTTAAGAAAATCTTAAGAAAAACAAACAATAATTTTTTTTTTTTTTTGAATTTGTTTATATAAAAATATTTATTTTAAGTTTATAATTTTATCCTAAGTTAAAAAATTAATTAATTTATTTATTTATATATTTTTATTTATTATTATACTATTTTTCTTACACCAATAATTGAGTCATGTGTTATAGATAATTTATTGTTCACTATTTTTTAGTTTCTATGAAATATTTGAATTATACACGATATTTAATTAGCGGTTAAATTTGGAATTCTAATAAGAAAATCAAAAGTGACATCATTCACTTATTTATTAATTAAAAAAATTAATATAAAACGAGGATCATTAAATTTAAAATCATGGATAAAATTCAAATGGATAATGATTTAAGATTTCTCTTAACAAATCTTTTATCATTATTATTGGTTTATTTTAACAAAATTTCTTTTTGAATTAGTGAAAATATCAACATGTAATTGATATTACTATTGTTTTTTTATTTTTTTAAAACATACAATTGTTTAGTGAATACTAACCACAATAACATTAATATTAATTATAATAATTATAATAAAAATTAATAAAAATAGTAACTATTGAAATAATAATCATGAATAAATAAATAAATAAAAGTTTTGAATTAAAAAATAAAAATAAAATTCATAAATTATCAATTAATATTATTTATAATATTTTATTAGAATTCCATTTCGGAGTTTCAATACTACAAACCAAACAACATTTTAGATTTCGGGGAATTGATTACGACAGTTGAATTTCGGGGAATTCCAGATTCCGGAGATTTCAACCAGCAAAACAAATAAGGCCTTAAAGGTTTGAGGAGGAATCATAGTGGTTATGTTTTAAGGTATTAGGAAAATATTGAGAATATAAAATCTTGTTTGGTAGGAAAGATCATGGCTATCATAGAAAATCCTCATTTTGATTGAGAGGTTGTCAGTGTTGTGGTAATTGTACCGTTGTTTGAATTTGGACTTGTAAGTAGTTGAAGTATAATAAAACTAATTATATGAGCTTTTAAAGAATTTAAGAAGGTTTGATATAGATGGTTTTTTTTTTTTTTTGAGATTACAAAGATTGAAGTTGGAAGAGACTCGAATCTAAGATCTCTTAGTCATTAAATATATATTGCTGCCGCTTGAGCTACCGCTCTTTTGTTGACGGTTTGAAGAGTTTTTAATAAGGTGGGAAACACTCCACCCTAAAAAATAGGCCTACTATGAGACATTATCGCAACCATTAGAATTATCAGTTGAATGTTCGATTCTGAGCCGTAATGGATAAATTAAATAAACAATTCTTAAAACAAATCTGTCAATAACAAAAATCCTCCTTCAAAGTCTGATCTTTTATAGTTCAAACATAAAACTTGTAGCCCTCATATCCAACCCATTTGGCAGCAAATCGAAAATGGCAATACAATATCGAGAATTAAAAAAAAAAATGAAACACACAGAAATATTCCCCTTAGAAATCAAGGCATGGCAGGTACATTTTGCGAAGCTGGTTCCTGTTGCTTAGTTTCTTGCTGGGTTTGGACAGGCATTGTCCCAGGTGGAAGTGAGGCGGCGGTGACATTGATCCTCGGCGGCGGCGAGCTGATCCTTCCGTCGATACAAGACGAGCATTTGGTCTCCGCCCAGGTCTCCAAGTCGAAACGCCCGTAGCCCATTATACTCTTACCCGAGCACAGCCGCCCGACCGCGACAGCGACCGCGGCGAACACAATGATAACGAGGAGCACTCCGATGACCGGGCCAACGGAGCCGCTGCCCGAATGCCCCCCGTAAGGTGGAGACTGTTGTTCAATTGGGAATGACATTAGTGTAGAACAAAAGAACCTGAAGAAAACAGAGAGGAGATTTGTAGAGCTCTGGAAAAAGGTTTTGCAAAGAATGTGACCAATGGAGAAAAAAGATGTTAAAAGTACATAAAAAAAAGGTAATGTAATCACAAAAGATGGAATCTTTGGGAGTGTTAAAGTCTAATCTCTTTCCCAGATTGAGCCCTTTTTTTTCTTTTTCTTTTTTTTTAATTAAAAGATATCTCACGTACTAATACATTTCTTTTGAATTATTGTAATCTTTTTTTTCTTTTCCAATTGTTAAATTCTTTTAATCACACTATTTCAACATTTCTACAACAATTTTTTCTTAAAAAAGTATTTAATAATTTTTATTTAATTGTTATTTTTCTTTTATATTTTTACCACATTCTTTCAAATCTAACTTTTAAATTATTTTAAATCTTACATTTTTTTTTTAGAAAAAATCTTACCATTTTCTTTAAGAGCATGTTTGGGAAATATCAAGTATATTGGTAATATTGTTTGTTTTACTGTAATATTGTTTAGTATTTGGTTAAGCTTGTTTTAACAAGTTGTTTTAGTGAGGTTAATTGTTAGGTTAATATTTTCCCTTCCAACATATTTAGGGGCCGTTCACTTTGTGGTAATCCAAGATTCTCATAAGATGGGCATCTAGATTACCACGTTTGTTTTGCAGGAATTGAAAAAAAATTCGGGTATCCTGAAATGCCTAGCATCCTAGGATGCTCATTTAAATGTCATTTTGATGCCCTCCTGCATCATGGATTTTTAGGATATTCATGTAGAGAGCATCCTTGAATGACAATTTTGTCCTCACTAATTTTCTTTTTTAATAAAATTTTATATTTTATCAATTTTTTATGTATAGTTTGTACCTTAAATAATAATAATATATATATTTTTAGTATATAATTATTATGTATTAACAATTAAGTATACATAATTTTTTTTTTATATTTTGCATCTAATTTTAAATACATTAAATTCAATAATATTTTGATTATTTTCAATAAAAATTTAAAATGCATTGATTTTTTATAGGTTTTAAATATAATTACCCTCATTTTCTATATTTAGAAAAATTTTAGTTGTTGAACCAATAAATGAATTTTAGTTTTTTTCTAGGTAAATTTATTTTAAAATATAATATTCAAATAAAAAAATACAAATATATAGATTTTAATTATGTAAATTAAGTTATGAGGGCATTTAAGACATTTTCATGAATAATACTTATAGAATAAATACAATTTTCTAAATATCCATAAAAATGTTACTACAAAAGAAACATGGTGATGTAAGAATGTCGGACATCTGAGATTCCGGACGTCAGAAGATTCCAGTTATCGTGATTATCACAAAGTAAACGGCCCCTTAGGTTGCTCCTCACTCTCTATATATGGGTGAGGTTCTTCTTTGATGGGATATATGAAATTTACCTTTCATTCGTGATAGGGAGAGAATAAATTGAGGAGCTGGGATGGAGAGAGTCTATCCATTTGTTTGGCCCGCAAACGTTCCTTCCCATCAAATAATAATGGGAAAAGTGCTTTTTTAGTCTATTCCTTTTGGTCACGGTTTCATTTTATTCCTAATATTTCAAAATCAACCATTTTCATCTTTCACATTTCAATAATTCTCCCTTTTATTCTTTGAAATAAACCGTTAGTGAGATATCTTTTAGTCCTTGGGGGTTTCATTTGCTACCCAGCCACGTGGCATCCCTTCAACGAACAACCAAATTTATTTTTTAAAATACTTGTAGGCCGTTTGTTTATCAGACTTATTTTTTTTAAAAAAATTAATTAAGTTTTTCTGAAGTTCTACCCGCCTTCATCCTCCCCATCTCTCTCCTTCTTTCTCTTTCTCTCACTCCACTTTTACCTCATTTCTTTCCTCTAATAATGGAATTTAAATGTTTAAATCCAATTTTTCGTTCAAATTCCATTGAAGAACTTTCGAAGGAACTTGATTTTGCTTAGCCCAAGTAATCTCCGCCGAAAGATGTGGCGCAATCTCTAACCAACAAAATTTAGGTATATTTTTGTATCACACCATTTTAAATCTCTGAGCTTGGGTTTTTTTGAAGATAATTGTTTTTTAAAACGAATCGAATCACTTGGCTCTTATTGACTTGAATAACAGACTACTCAGACCTCGTTTGATAACCATTTGGTTTTTTGTTTGTTGTTTTTGAAATTTAAATTTATTCTCACTCAAGATTACTACCATGTCTTTCACCCTTCCTACAATTTATCCATCTTTCCAGAAAGTAGGAGGATATTAACCAACTTTTAAAAACAAAAACAAACTTTTGGAAGCTACTTTTTTTTTGTTTTTAAAAGTTGGTTAGTATTCTCCTACTTTTTTAAGGAAAAGATGAATATATTGTAGAAAGGGTGGAAGATACTGTAGTAAATTTGAGTGAGAATAGGCTTAAATTTTAAAAACGAAAAACAAAAAATCAAATGGTTATCAAACGGAGCCTCAACAACCCACTTTAAATCACTTCTAGGAACAATTTCACCATACATTTTGTATTTGGGTTGATGTTATATGTAACCAAAACACCAAAAAATAGTGGGTATCAACTTGAAAGCTAAAAAATTAATGGTTCAGTTGTATTTTTAAATTTTTATCATTTATATTATTTTTGTGAGCACACTTTTATTTTAGTCGATAATAACACTTTATTTATATTAATGAGAATACTATTTAATTATTTAGTTGAAAATTAATAATATTAAGTAGTTAAAAAATTAAATATTTTTTTAACAAAATAAATTTCAATTAACTAATTCAAAATTAAAGTTAGGTAAAATAAATTAATTCAATTATAAAACATATTTAAACCATTTTATAAAATTTAATATTATGTGAATGAGTATAAAATACAACAATATTAAAAATATATAAAATGTTGAAAAATAAAAGAACAAAAATTCAAAAATCACATTTAACGTGTGTTCAAAATAATTTAAAAATAATGATTAAATAGAAGATAAAAGTTAAATACAATTCTTTCTAAAAAAAAGTTAAATACAATTGTTAAAATAAATAAAAAACATGATTACCTAACTACTTTAAATTTTAAGTGATTAAATATATTTTAGAAATGTATTATTATGGGTTAGTGACTTAGTAATTTTTGTTGCGAGGAAATTTAATTCAACATCATTTTCCTTCTTCAATTTATACTCAAAAAAAGAAGAAAAAAATGTTATAACAGAAATATTTGTCGATTAATTAATTAAAAATTAATAATATTAAGTAAATGAAAAATTTTAATTAAAAAAAATAGTTACAGAACAATAATTATAAATAATGAATTTTTTCGTAAAAGTAAGATATTATAAAAATAAAAATAATTGTTAAGCAATTAATTGAAATTAATAATATTAAATAAATAAATAAAAATTAAAATATGTTGAAAAACAATTATAAAGAAACTGCTAGAAGAAACTCAAAAAACAAAAAAATGAAAAAACGACTCAAAAAATAACAATAATAATAAAATAATAAATAAGTGGCCACGTGGTGCATTAAAATTGCACCACATGACCACCTGCTCCACACTATTGCAGAAAAAAAAGAAAAAAGAACGTCTTCAAACGGCGTCAAGTATTTTAAAAAGAAAAATTGGTTTCGAATGAAGAGATGCCATATGGCTAGGTAGTAAAAAAATATTTGCTACCCAACTAGTACCCAAATTTCTCTCATAAACAAATTGTCAAATGGTTCAGTACATAATAGAACTGGAGGAGAATTTGGATGCACCTCAAGTAGCACCCTCATCATGATATCACTCATTTATATTCATATATCTTTTTTTTTTCTTTTAACTTATTTTTGTAATAAATATAAAGTAAGAAAAAATAGATGAGATGTGTGGTACTAAAGATGCACAGGAGTGATATCATAGTGAGGGTGTTACCCATCCAAATTCTTCTCATAAAACTGTACATAATTACAAAAGTTACTGTTTTTAACTTTTTAATTAGAAGATTTAAGGAACAAAGTAAGAAAGTGATGCAGAGAATCTTTTTCAGGCATATATACAGAAACTGGCTTGGTTGCATTGGGGCTGAAATGGCTCAGTACTGTCACGTGAAGCCTCTCTGCAGATGATTTTCTCACAACTACTGATTTTGTAACATATTCCTAATCTCTTTCTCTTCTTTTGTTTTGCTTTGTTCTTTTAACTTAAACTTCGAACTCATGGAAGGTGTTAGCGATTATTTTAAGTGATTAAAAATTTGAGTTTTAGTAATAATTTGTTTAGATGTAATTATTTGTTGAGCGGTTGTAGTTAATAGCTTGTTTGGATGATATTTATTTGTAAACAGGTTGCAGACAATAACTCATTTAAATGTGGTTGGAAATGAAATATTATTTTAATGGACTATAAAATGTGTAAACCAATATATTTTTTTGTACTACAATTGTAACATTATACCATACATTCTTTACAATCATAAATTATAATATAACCATATTTTATGATGCAGCTTTATTCTTATGTATCACAAATTTTCTCAATTTTAATAAAAACATATTCATCTTATTTCACTCTTTCATTATTATTTTTTTGTACCACAAACATTGAGACTTTAAATTGAATTTTACTTTTGCAATATTCATTTAATAACTTGTTTAACCATCATGGAGTGACGTAATCGTCTAGAGAGTCTTAAATAACTAAGTAATTATGGATTCAATTTATGGAAGTCACCTACTTTGAAATTAACTTTCTACAATTTCCTTGACAATATAGTGATAGTGATAGTGTGCGTAAGCTGTCTAGACAATTTAAATATATATAAAAAAAAAGTAATAATAATAATAACTAAATTAATAATATTATCAACATATAAGGACTCAATAAAAAGCTTGTTGGCGCACATTTTGTCACCTAATTCTTTTGTGTCACATTGTAATGTCTTTGAATACATGGATAAGTCGGGGGACCTTACCTTTGTTATAATTTGGAAGCTGATCCAAACAACTAAAAAACATATTAGGTCAGAACTCCATTTTCCCATTTACAATATAGAAGAATCAAAAGATAACAGAAGATGAATTAAATTAAAAGAACTTCATCCATTCGATAAGGATAAAACTCAAGTTAAAACAAGAGAAAGTTTACCATAAAAGCGTTTCAATTAGTGATCCACCACGACCTTGTCTAGAACTCCAAAATTTCAAAAAGGAAAAGAACTCTGATGGAGCAAAGATTAAAGCAAAGTTCAGAAGGACCAACTTTTTGAACCCTCGTAAGTTTCAAATAATAATAACAGCCTTAAAGCGGGTTTTGTTAGGCACATAATTGATAACGCTAAATAGTAGCATTATTTAAGTCTCTAAAACCTTGCGTTTTACTCGAAAAGCAAGTAAGCAAGCAACATCAAAAGGGAACTTAACTCTAACATTCGCATTTATTCTAACACACGAGTCAACAGTGTCACATAATGAAAATTATGCTGAATGTGGTTTTTGAGATGTAAATTGCGCGTGTAAGCGCGTAAACAAGGCTATTGTGCACAAACTCGCTGACATATCTAAATTTGCAGGAAGGTGGATGACGGACAGATGACTCGGACAAAACAGAAAAGGAAACGTTGGACGACAGATTGCAACCAAGATGGATAGAATCGGAAAAATTATTCAAACTATCATTTTGGCGCCAAGATTTGGGCGTGCTCAACAAGAAACCCTGGACTCTATAAATAGAAGATCGATCGAAGAAGAAGGTGTGCCAGTTCGGAGAGGGAACTACCGTTGATGGACGTTCGAGACGCCGAGGTCTCTTTGGAGATCTCGGTGGCCTCTGTTCATCTGTAGACCGGAAAGAACTTAGTACCAATGC
The DNA here is from genome assembly GCA_037832685.1 of Sicyos baderoa. NCBI lineage: Eukaryota > Viridiplantae > Streptophyta > Magnoliopsida > Cucurbitales > Cucurbitaceae > Sicyos > Sicyos baderoa. Next base: position 9,083 of record JBBMEF010052035.1, read on the forward strand.
GGTGTATAGAAGAGGACTCCATTTGGCAACAATGTTGACGATTCCATTACTCCATAGATAGATTTACTTAGCATATCGAATTCAGTAGTTTGCACTTCATACTTTGTTCTATTGCATTTATAGAAGTAGTTGTAATGTCTTTTTGAGTTTTAATCTACAAGTTCTTTGTTTTAGAATTGATCTCCGATTAAGCACTCTATGCGTGGGTTAAAATTGAGAAGCAAACTTAGGGGAATCATGTAGTATTGTTAACTAATTTGATAGTCAAGTTAAGGGGGGAAAAAGAGTAAGGATGGTGGTTGTATTTAATAGTCAATAAAGCACTACAACTACTCTTATATGAATGCAAGTAAAAGAGAGTACCAATTAAATTAAAATTACAAAAATTAAATATGCAACTATCTATATATCGATGAAGTACATAAGTTGGCGCCATTGTTTCCAATGGCGTCCTCATCAGTAACACCACGCTGGTACTAAGTTCTTCCAGGTCTACAGAGTACCTCGGCGCCTTGACGCCCATCAATGGTAGCTTCCTCTCTAAACCATACCTTCATCATCAATCAATTTTCAATTTCTAGAGTCTAGGGTTTCTTGTCGAGTACTCCCAAATCATGGCGCCAAAATAATTGTTTCCATAGTTTGATTTGATTCTTTCCATCTTCCTTTTGATTTGTCTGTCATCCGATCTTTTCCTTTTCTATTTATTCTGAGTCAGCCGTCCGTGTTTGCGAGATTTTCCTGCGAAATAAAACACATTAGCGAGTTTGTGCCCATAAGTCTTATTTATGCGCTTATGCGCGCTTTTTGCACCTAAAACCATGCGTTTCGCAGAGTTTTCATAATGCAAGGCCATTGGTTCGCATAATAGAATAATGCGATTATTTGCGCATAAATCTCTTTTTATACCGCTTGCTTCCTTGCTAATTGGGTAAAATGCGAGTTTCCAGAGGTTCAAATAGTGTTATTATTTAGCGCTATCAAACCCCCAAACTAGCTTGCTTATCTTATTAGCTCTAGTGTTTTCTATTTTCAGCCGGTAGATTGGACATCTTAAGAGTTAATGCCTACGTCTACAATTCAATTCAATCAATTTCTTGATTCTCCTAAGTTTGCCCAAAACAAAATAATCAAAGCTGCAATTTAGGTCCTCATGAACCTTCAAGGAGTATGCTCATCACAATCCTACTCAGGTATTTACTCATGTAACAGCCCGACCCATCGCTAGCCAAGATATTGTCCGCTTTGACCCACTGGCCTCACGGATTTGTTTCTCCCCCAATGGGGAAACGTGTCTTGCTAGGGAAAGGTGTCCACATCCTTTATAAGGAGTGCTTCGTTCTCCTTCTCAATCGATGTGGGATTCCCACATGGGTTTCCACCCCCTTAGAGGTCCAGCGTCCCAATGGACCTGACACACTGGCCCGATGTCTGGCTCTGATACCATCTGTAATAGCCTGACCAATCGCTAGCCAAGATATTGTCCGCTTTGGTCCACTAGCCTCACAGATTCATTTCTCCTCCAATGGGGAAAACGCGTCTTGCTAGGGAAAGGTGTCCACATTCTTTATAAGGAGTGTTTTTTCCCCTTCCCAACCGATGTGGGATTCCCCTATGGGTTTCCACCCCTCTTAGAGGTCCATCGTTGCTGGACCTGGCACACCGACCCGATGCCTGGCTCTGATACCAACTGTAAGAACCCGAGTAAAAAATAAATCCTAAAACGGTTCTTACTCAACATGCATGACTTAAAACCGTTATAACATAAAACTAACAGTAAAACAAAATTCCTTTTATTCAAAACAAAAACAGTTGTAACAATAAAGTTTAAACATCGTCCTTGCTCTTGCCAGAGATTATTGAAAACAGTAAATAAATTCTTGAAAAAAAAGCAGTTTCCCTATCTAGCATGTTGTTTCAAAATAAAGAATGCAATTCAAAAGAAAACAGGGGACGCCCATGATCACACATCTCCTCCTCTAGCCGTCTCGGTGTGTCTCAAGTTACCTGGTGGAAAAACCACAGAATAAGGGTTAGTACAAACGTATTCAGTAAGAATCCCCAACCGGGGTACAACACACAAGTCAAACATCATCTAGCATCCTAGCAACACATGCATTACCGATTCTCTTTCATTTCTTTCTTTCTTGAGTTATCAACATAACTCCCAGTATCGAGAGTATGTTATCTCCCGACCTAATAATTAACTCACCACATTGATTTGAACACTTGGAGAACGATTCAAGTGTTCGGCTCTAAACAAATCTCAAGAATGATGTACTAACGTCACTAACCCGATGAAGCCTTCCTCCCGGCGACTAGTACGTGTTTGCGCACATCACATGCTACTGGAACCATCAAATGCAGGCCAACACAGACTACACTGGTCTAGGTCCACATGCCTATCAAGACTCAGAATTGGTGTCCACTGATCCACAATTGATGGGAGGTCGTCGGCACCATACTGTGGCAGTCTGTTGACACCCAACATTTAAAGCTAAACGAACTCCCACGACAGGCTTACACCATGATCAACTCCCTGCTCTAGCAGGCCAGAAACTAGGCTAAACCGGGGGCGATATGTTACATCACGCCCTCTCAGGGCCTCTAGATGATGACAACCTAACAAAATAGCAATTTTTAAGAATACTACATGCTAAGTTCCCTAACAATCAACAACATAAGTATATCTCAATCATTCCTAGCAGGATACTACAACAGGCAAATGGAACTAAAAACATGCTAGCAAACAAGGCAGGTCATCATTTTCTACCTAGGACATGCTTGTGGAACAGTAAAACATGCAAGTAGACAATTTAAACATGTGTAGGGCCCACACAACCCCGACAAGAAATTCTTACTTGGGAAATTAAAACAGAACAGACAAATAGCTGCTCATTGAGCAGTAGATACCAAGAGTGAACAATCTCAACCTAAACAGATAATAAATTAATAAATAATCTAACTCTTTGCGCAAATAGGAAAACATTGGTAAACAGATTTTACCCATGAACTTGAACGACAGTTCGGCAAAAATCGATTTGAATATCCAACAAAAAACGATTTGAATCACCTGCAGAAATCAGTTGGCAATGTCCGGCAGAAAAAGACGAATCGTGTTCGACAGAATCGATCGGGAATGCTCGACAGAAAACGAAATAGTGTGCGACATAATTGATTGGGAATACCCAGCAGAAAACAACAAAACAATGCGACAGACAAAACAGAAGAAATTGATGCCTGCAGAAAACGATGTGGGATTTTGGGCAGAAATCGGTGTGGAATTTTGGGCAATGTGGAACCGATAAGGAGAACAATGAGAAGAAGGAAAAAAACTCTCTGCTTTTCTTTCTGAACGATGAAAAGATGGCTGAAAGATACGATCGTTGGAAATGAGGCTGACTGCGCTAAGGTGTGTTCGCAAAATGTGAATTTTATAAATGATTTGCAGCGATTTGCAAAGGCAAGTATACCTTAGCGTTTGTAGCAAGTTTTAAAAGTAAGTAAAAGTCATCTCCACAGGGAATTATGTCTTACTTCAGTTATCTATAAGTT